>JNEY01000393.1:0-14328 GCA_020875895.1 Aphelenchus avenae
GGGGGAGGGGGGGGGGTCAGCCAAATGTTCACAACTGTTCACGAGGGAGGGGGGGAGGGGGGGGGGTAAAAAAATCGCTGTGTGAGTTCACATATTTTCTGGACAGTCCCTGTGCATACTGAAAACGCTTTTGTGTGTGCAAAATGAGCCGACTTACAAAACTTCCGCTTCAGCCACATTGCACTGCTTTAGCACCAAGGACCACTACTCAATTGTTTACACACGTCGGCACTCAGTGTTCATTTACGCCTTGCCCATTCAGCCGCTAAATGAGGGCCGCCGCAATGCACTCTTTCACGCATTCCGCCTTGTTTTCGACGTTCGTCCGTCGCGTGCACGCACAAATACGCCTAAAATTCCCCGTTTTGAGCCACGATTTCGAAGATTTGATTCCGGTGTTTGCGAGCTTCGTCTTGCTGGCTTCAATTGTGCTAGTTTCTCGATATTTTTCACGTTAAGGCCCTCAAACTATGTCCTATCCGCCGTCCTTCGAAGACGCGAAGAAGAAGGTAGCTTTCGCATGGAACTCCGCAAAGGACACTCGCGAGAATGCCGACTTAGTGGCGCAGAAAGCTCGCGAGGAAAAGCAGAGGAGCGGTGAAGAAATGACAAGTCCTGGCGACTACAACAAAGAGTACCGTCTCTTTTCGGGTTAGCGCTGTTTTGTACTCGCTCGCACGCAGGACTGTGTGTAGCTCTGTGTCGACATTTCTCGAGAAGCTCCCTGCTCGACAATGAGTGTCGAGATCTGTTGTTTACCCTAAAATTGTCGAACCGCGAAAAATTGTGATTCTGTCGTTCCAAATGTTAAAGCGAATGCCGGGACATTCTTCCAGCCGAATCACGTTGGAGGCTTTGACTGCGAACGACGAACATGGCGTATTGGTGATCGCGGGCAGTCGTAGAGGAAGGAAACGACTTCGGCAAAGAGTTCAGTCGGCAGCAAGGCGGTTAAAACCAACCCTGGCAGGGGGCCGGGGGGGGGCCGAGGGCCGGGGCCGGGGCCGGCAGAGGGGCTAGCAGGGGGCCGGGGCCGGGGCCGGAAGTCGGGGGTCCGGGGCCGGCCCCCGGGCCCCCATAGCTGTCATTTTGCCAAGATTTTGTTAATTTTCATGTAAGATACGCAAATTTCTGAGTAGAATTGATTGTTAATTGTGCGCTCAGTGCCAACATATGCAAAAGAACTCATAAATGTGAACGACTGAGAGGGGTTGACCATTTTCTTATGCCATTCTCGCGGCATCTAGTTGAAAAATTTATGGTGTTTTACAAGTGGGGGCCGGGGCCTGAAATCACGGCCCCTGCCAGGGTTGGTTAAAACAATTGCAACTACGGCAACTACAATAATAAGTGACGAGTTAAAAACAAGCTAAATATGGTCCTGTAAACAAGCCCATGCAATTACGTGTACGCCGAAAGTGTGGGAATGTTCATGAATGTTCAATAAACGAATGTGGGTATGCGTCGGACGCTCTTCGGTTGCAGTCAATATTCCCTGCTACGTTCCGCGTCTTGCAGATCAAGGTGCATTTATCGTGTCCGTGAGGTAACTGAGTCAAGAAAGGCCGTTTAGCCGAACTACGAGCCCGCAGCTGAAGCAAAGGGGTCGTTCAAAGCTCGACTTTCTTTTTCCTCCGGCTTTGCGAGATCGCTCAGTCCTCGAGCGCGGAACAGCTTTCTAACCACCTTCTCTGTGCACCCACTACTTTCACGGCTTAAGTCACCCGCATAACATCCATAAACTCATAGAACAAGCTCTCTTAGTCCGATTTAAGGACCATGATAAACCGTAAAGGGAGGGCCAGTGGCATCTCGAAGATATACTTTCTCTGAATTCGGAAACTCGCATTTTATTCGGTCTTCGTACTCATTAGGAAAACTTTCGGAATAGGAAGAGCCCTTTAAATAGGGAAGGCTGATTCTAAATCGGTCGGGTCTGACAATCATTGCCGAACAAGTTCCGATGTCGTACCTTTTGCCGCGCATGACGCAAGACTGCACCAGAGCCGTTCAGCGGGGGCTCCAGAAAGGTTAAGGACTCCACGGACTACGACGGACCGCGACTCAGCCAGCGCGTCAAGGTGGCGCTTGGTCACAGCGGAGTTAAGAACCGTGACCTGGAGAGATGCAGTTAAGAAACGCTGTATCAATGAATCCGTTCGTGGCTGTTTCATTCGTGAAGTCCAAATAGACCACGATCTGCAAGTCATGACGTAGTACTGTTTCAGTATTTCCGCTCAGAATGTGAAAGCGCAGGCCCGGAAGTTCCTGTCGTCGAATCTTGTCTGATGCGTTGACTATAGACCCGCACGTGCTGAAGGGACTACTCGGCACGCGAGGACTCTTAACCCCAGGACAGCTGCGTGCCGGTACGAAATTGCCTTCCACTTGAGCGATGGACACGTGCTAACCGCACATTTTGTGGACGCCGCCTCTTCGTTAGACTCCTTGCATACGACTTGTCCAGGCACGATATCTCTGTCACCAAATTCGATCTTTCTTTCTACCGGCGGGTACGAATCGCCTCGTCCAGACCTAGACTTCCCTTACCACGGCGCATTAGTTACGAATATTTCCAAGACCCGGCTCGACTTCCTGCCGAATGTGAGAACAGAGCTCGCATTCGGCAGTTCCGCTGGAAGCAAGTGAATATCCGTAGCTACTGGGGGGTATTCCACATCCTTTAATAAATCCCCAACCCATAAATAGCTCTCCGCTAGGCGCCCGTCGTCCATTCCGATAGCTGTTGTCCAGCGATTGTCCAACACAAGCGCGGTCCACTGATCCACAGCGGACGCACATCCCGCGGGTCACGTATTCGGCTGACCCACACTCATTCTCTGCGCCATGCGGCTGGCACGCATTAATGGTCGGAGGGCGACGGCGCCGCGAACTACCGATCGATTCGGCGGCCTGCGAGAACGCGTCTTTCCTTCATTTCTGTGCCCTTTGGCGATGTCCACTCGCCGCGTCCGGACGTCCACTGCGCCGCGAGTCGGCATCCTTCGTCCTGACCAGCGTGTGGTTTTTCGGTTTCTGATTTGCCGTCCGAAAATGCGCTTTACGCTGCACGATTAGCCAAATGAGTACCTTGTGTTTTTTTCTCTTCAAGGCATGTCTTTTTATGGTTTTTATGCCGCTTAACTAGCATTACTCTCGAGAATTATGTTGCCCTCAAAAGTCAGGATAATTAAACTGGCTAATTAACTAAACTGGCTGGTTAACGGTAAGGTAACATACCTAAATAAAACAACTAATTACCGTTTTCCCACTACTAGGTACTGAGACAGAGCACGATTTTTTCGGAGCTAAACATTTGTGCGTAGGTAACTGTCTTTCCACGCAAGAATTGTGTATACCTTTTCTCGCATGGCACGCCTGTGCCTGCCACATATGTTCGCGAAAAAGTCTCCTACATACTTAAATAATCGTTGTTAGCAATATCAGCTTTAACGGCCCCATTTCGCGTGCGTCGGCCTTGCGCTTGCGCGACGCGTTGGTCGTCCGTCCGAACCATGGTCACCGTCTCATTCTTGCCTTTTCTGTTGGTGGCAAGTCCTTTGCCACCGACGCCACATCGTTTGCGCCACTCTTAGTCATCCACCGCCACAAATCGGGCGGGCGCCACCTTCGACCGTTTTGTTTTGAGGTTTTTGTGCGGACTAGCCCAAACATCCGCGTCCGATTTGCGCGAATATGTTTTGACGATAGCACCCAAAAGGGCTCCTTTGCCACCGACGCCACATTGTTTTCGCCACTCTTAGTCATCCACCGCCACAAATCGGGCGGGCGACACCTTCGAGCGGGCGCTATCGGGGCCGTTTTTTGTGCTGACTAACCCAAACATCCGCATCCGATTTGCGCTGTAATGTTTAGACGATAAGCGAACCAAAAAGGTCCCAGGATACTTTGCATTCTCCCAGGCTGCAAAATTCGCGGCAGCTCACGCTAAGCTGCTTCTTTTGCCCTTTTGCACTTGTCATCTGCCACCTTTTCCTGTGTCTTTTTTGCGCAATCCAAGACCGCGACTATTTTGAGCCTTTGTTTGGCAGCAGTTGCAACCAGGGCTGGGCGGTCTCGTTTTAGTCTCGGGTCAGGGGGCGAGGGTAAGTCTCGGGTCTTGGTCTCGGGTTTTGCCATGTCTCGGCCCCACTAGCGATTCTTTTCTTGTTTCTGGACCAATTAAAGCGCCGGAAAATGCCATGGACCCTCCTTTGGAAGTTTCTACAAATGCCAAATTTCACCCCTTTTATGGGCCGAAACCGACGCTTTGCTGTGTTTCAGCCGAGTTTTGGGCCCGCCGCAGGCTAAGCCAGAACCTGGAAAAGGTCCTGAGAAGAAAATATTTTCCGTCTCGGGTCAGGGGGGGGGGGGGGGTTATTCTCGTCTCTCGGGTCTCGGTCTCGGGAAAGACAAAAGTCTCGGGTCTCGGTCTCGGCCCTCGAAAAAAGTGCCCAGCCCTGCCATGCACAACATCATTCTCCCTGTTTAAAGTGCACAAAAATGGGTCGCAATCGCAATGTCGTGCATGCGTCGCGCAAGGCAACTTGCAAACTTACCTCGCTAAAGAGCCTACAAACTGACACTCGTTAATGTTAACCCGAGCACCATAAACTGTCTGAAAACAGTGGGACGTGTACCTAACTCCTTTGCGACTCGCCGCCCGTTGATTACATCACTTCCGCTCTCTGTTTCGAGCCTCCTGGCCCCTCCTATTCCTTGGCGACTGCTCACCGGTCTGCTACGCCGATCTGTGCGGCTGTCAGTACGCCTCCTGCCGCGCGTGCCGTCCGTCTTCGGCCGCCTGCGCCTGCCACCGCCGCTCATACACCGCTTTAAATCCAACCGCACCGGTCGTGGATCAGTGCTCCAGTCGCGTCCTTTGTCCAAGCGCTGCCCAAGTCAAAGTCAGCATCGGCGTATATAGAGATAGAGTGCGACACGCTTGTTATGTAGCATCCCCGAGCGGCTGAACATTTGGAGTTTCGTAAGTGCGCGATTTCCGGAGCTAGTTTTTTCTCTGTGGCTTGGATGATCGCGCAAGTGGTGTCAGCGATTTTGTTTCCGACGGATTCCGTCCTTTTGGCTATCAACGGTGTCACCGCGCGTGTCAGACTTTCCTACACTTCGTCGCTGGCTTACGAACGGCTTTCGTTGTCCGTTTTCGCTTTTTCCTATGAGGTCACCGGAAACAGCGGCGCCGCTGCACCGCTCGTTTGCGAAGTCGACCGCTCTCGGTAACTCATGCGTTTAGCTCTTCCCCTCTTTGACCGCAGGGCGGGACAAATCCTGGTCCGATCCTGGTTCTGTAGTCTTGCGGATCTAGGTCCTGGTCCTGGTAACCAAAAAAGTGCCCCGTGGAGCTGCTCCTCTTCTTGGTGAGTCACCCGATTGAGAGGCCTCTGAATCTTTTTGGAACGGCCCCTCTCAAGAGTACAGATCCTCTCTATTCCAAAGAACGGCATACTGGCACATGCAGTTTTCCCGATTTTCTCTTCTCACGTCTTTGCAACGTTTGCGCCCATTGCGCACTGTATTGCTCTCAAATTTCGGCAGTTCGAAGCTTGTAAAAATCGAATTTCAGCAACATACCGTAATGCTTCTAATAGAGGCGCAGCGCCTCTATTTTTGCACACTGTCAAAACATGCGCCTCTAATAGAGAGTGCGCCTCTATTAGAGAGTGCGCCTCTATTTTTGCACATCATCGATCAACAATTATTATTGCCTAATTAACATGCAACACATTAACAAGTGTAAACTTGACTTCGCTCAGAATTCGCTATCGTCCGAGCAGTCGCTCTCTGCGCTAGTGTTCCCTTATTCGTGCGGATCGTCGACGATTACAGCATCACTGACGTTGCCGACGGCGTCTTCCTCGAGGTCCAGCTCGAAGCCGGCCATAAGCTCAGCAAGGTCTGCCGCTTCTGCCTCCTCACGCTTCNTTACAGGTGTAATATTACATGGGGGAGGGGAGGGGGGTCAGACCAATGATTACATTTTGATTACAAGGGGGGAGGGGGGGGGGGTCGAAAAAGGGCGATGTAATACTTACACACTTTTTGGAAGCTCCCTTGCGCATCGGGGCCTTTGTCCAGAAGCGCTAACCAAACATCCGCGCCAGGGCTGGGCGGTTCTCGGTCTCGTTTTAGTCTCGGGTCAGGGGGGGGGGGTAAGTCTCGTGTCTTGGGTCTCGGTCTTCGGAGAGAAAAAAGTGTCGGGTCTCGGTTTCGGCCCGCGAAAAAAGGGACCAGCCCTGATCCGCGCCTATACGGACGGGTGGTAACCACGGAAAGGGTCAAATGATGGCACGTCTGTTGCGTTTCTTCTGGCCACAAGTGGCTTTAGGAGTGGCGGACATCGTCTTGTGGCTGGCTGCTTTTTTTACCTCGTTCGGCCGATGTTTCGCAATTACCGGAAGTTCGTGATCACTGCGTTGGCCTTGCTCCTAATCGAGTAATGTGCCATCCATTTCGCTTCTGCGCGCTACGGCCTTGCTCTTCAAAGCGTCATTATACCGAGCGCGCAGTAGCGCCACCATTCTCCCGAAGGCGACGTCTACGCTCGCTTATCACGCACGTTTACGCGGCAGTGCGGCGCGCTTGCCACCGTTTTAACCAGTTGGTCGTAGACCTGCGCAAGAACATTCGGTGCATGGGTCGACTAGCACCGTGCAACATGTGCTCGCAGCTCATTTGCGGCGTTGCTAATTTTGGCCTCAACATTCTCCTTTGAGGCGTTGCTTTGTCTGTGCACTCGACGGGTGCAGCGCTGCGCCGCAGATGGGAGTTAGGCTATTCACACATGTCCATAGCGATCGACATCGATTGTCCAATTGAATGCTCAATGCTCCCCTTTAGGCTTTTGCCCCAGGAACGAAAGGATGTCCGGTTTAGTGCCACCGAGGCCATACCGTTAAAGCCGGCTAGTTCGGCCGCCACATAAGAGCTTCGATAAGCGCAAGGGGTCATTCTCGGTATCCGCGTCCCCATGTACAATCACTGCGCGATGACCCTTCGCCCGACTTCATATGCCGTAGACGAGTGTGGTGGGTGACAGAGAAGCAGGGCTTTAGTGGCCTCCTTAGCCTATGACAGCGGGTGCGACCATTTGTTCTAGGGCTTATGCGTACGCGGGTGTACGTTTTACATGCACTTCCCTCTGAGTTTTCGTGTTTCTCCTGTTCCTCGAAAGGGCACGGTCCAAAAATCATGACTTTTCTTGCGCAGCTTGCATTTTTTCCGTTCACAATCGCGTGCGTTCCTGATATTTGCCGCGCTATTTGTCGCAGTCAGCGCCGTGCTGCGAACGTTCCTCCCGCTTAGTCCCGTTCGTCCAGCGCGCAAATCGCATGACCCTTGCACGAGGTCAGCTTTCATTACCACGGTCACAGATTTATGTCCGGCGGAAGGCGCCGAGGACGACGATGTTTCGTGTGGTTCTCGGTATTTGCGACACGCAATACCCCTAGGTTTTGTTCGAGTTTTCATGCTTCCGCGTTTTTGGCGTTCGTCCATATCGGGTGATTACGGCCCGGTTGCGTGGTTTCCGTTCCCGCACGCCCATTGCTATTTGCACAATTTAGCCCGAAATCAATTCGCTCATTTAGACGCAGCGGCAGTGGAAACATTACGGACTTCAAGAAGTAGCCTGTTCCAATGTAAGTTTCTCTACTCCATGTGGCGGCCTACAGATGTGCCGGTCCAGGAGGTCCTGCCTCATCCGTTCCATTCCAGAGGGACGCCCACGAGCGGCCCAGTGCTGGGAACTTTTTCCTGTAGACTAGGACTAGGATCTACGCCCCCGGGACTGCAGGACCGGACCAGGACCCAGAACAACACGTTGGGGTTTTTTTTATACTCAGACGGTCTTACGTACTGCGGTCTATACCGTACTGCATACCGTGTTCTGCGGTGCGGAGCGCGGTACTGGGGCCCAGGCCAGTACGGAGTATGGTACGGCACGATTTTCCAGGTGACAAACGCACTAGTACGGCAGTACGGCGCGGTCTAACTACGGCCTTACTCTATTCTACGATGCGGAGTACGGTACGGGGGTGTCTGTACGGTGCAGGACTGTATGGGAGTGTCGGTACGGAGGACGGTACGAGTGTACGTACGGTACAGAGGACGGTACGGGGGTGTCGGTACATAACGGAGGACTGAACGGGGATGACAGTACGGAAAGGAGTACGGTGCCGGGGTGTCAGTACGGTACGGAGGTGTCGGTACGGAACGGAGGACCGTACGGAGGTGTCAGTACGGTACGGGGATTTCGAGCCTAAGCCTAATTTTTTGACGACCAGCACATAGAGCTCCAGGACCTGGACCCGCCCAGCCCTGGTGCGGGCCCGGCAGTCCGTACCACCGGACCTCACCTTCGCTTTAATACCACTGCTACAGCGCTTCTTTTCAGACTCAGCATGATCGACATCAAGAACATCCCTCTGCTCGACAGGGGCAAGACGCTGCTCGGACGGACGGTGTTCACCTGGCCGACGCGACCGGCCGTCTACTTCAACGTCGCCATCGGTACTCGCCCGTACGCCGCTGGAATTCTTAACCTCGGACCGTTTAGACCGACTCAACTGGTACGTGGTCCCGGCGGTGCTGTTGTTCTGCATTGCAGTCATCAGCGCGAACGTGTTCGGCTTCACCGGCGGCGAGCACATCCGATGCCTGGTAAGTCGCAAAAGTGAGCCTACGGCGTATTCACCAATAATGGGCGCACGATGATCCCTTACTACCAGTGAAATATGGACGCCCCAAGTGGGCGCACTGGCCACTTTCGCTTATGACGCAGCGAGCGGGCGTTTCGGAGATGCTCGCGAAGAAAGTGTTCGAGGCGCTCATCGAGCCACCGAACCGCGGGCACTTGTTCGGCTGGCTTTTCGGACGCCGACTGGGCTTCTACGTGGCGGCACTCTACACCCCCATCAAGCGGCTCTACCTCCTGAACGTCGGCGTGCAATTCCTCGCCCTCAACGCGTTCATCGGCCACTCCTATGCGTTCTGGGGCATCGATGTGCTCCGCTCGCTCCTCATCGGAGAGAACTGGCAGGTACGTAAAATGCACGCGTTGTGAAAGAGGCGTGAGCAACAGTCATGGATAGGCTCCAAAAGAGACCGTTTTGAAGCGGACATCTGGAGAGAGCGGCAAGTACGAAGATTGAGTGTCTTACCTTTAGGATTCACCCGTATTCCCGAGGCTCACGCTATGCGACGTTTCCATTCGCCGACTCGGAGACACCCCACGCTACACTCTGCAATGCCACCTCCGTATCAACACCTACAACGAGAAGTTCTACCTCTTTATCTGGTAAGTGATCCGCTGCCATCGTGGCGCTGTCTTCATTCATGACTTATTCTTTTTTTCTTCCATGAGGTTCCTTAACGTAGAGTCGTCTGGTGTTCGTGTTTTTTCACTTTTTCCATGACTTCCAGTAACATAGAGTCGTCTACGTCCATGGATTTTTCTTCGCTTCTTCCATAGGCGTCCATTTCTCGGAGTCGTTTGGGTCCATGCGCGATTCTACGTTCTTCATTGAGCTCCTTTAGGTGGGGCTTCCTGGCGGTCGCCTTCACCGCCGTCATCTTCCTGTATTGCCAAGCAATGTACCAATGTACCTTGGCCAGCTTATTGAGTTGGACCAAGGGCTCAATGCGCAAGGGAACCGGAAATTCAACAATGTCATCAATTTCCTGATCTACCGGTGCCAGCATGCCTTCTGCGGCACTCGAGAGCGCGTCTGCGGGCGTGTTCTTGGTGCCTGCCACGTGGACAATCTTGGCATCGTAGTCGTTCAGCTCGACCAGACAGCGACCGAGGAGCGGGTTGGCGTCCATTTTGGACATCAGGTAGGTCAACGGTTTATGGTCCGTGTGCAGTTCCACGTGTGACATAAACACGAAGAGACGGGAGGCTCTTAGGCCGTGCGGAATCCCTGCTAACTCAGCGTGCGACGCTGGCGACCTAAGCTCCGCCTCCGCGTGTGTCCGGCTAGTGTAACCGATGTAGGTAGGACTTGGGCGGGTCGTCGCACTCCTGCGTGAGCGCGCCCGCCACAAGCAGTACCCGAAGCGTCCGTGAACAGGTGGAACGGCTTCGAGTAGTCCGGGAACGCTAGCACAGGCTTTCTGTTGGGCGAGTCCCGAAGCTTCTCAATGCTGAACTGCTGCTCGGGACCCTATCTGAAGACGCTTTCTTTTTAGACAGCCTAGTTGGCGGCTCAGCTTGTGTGCAAAACTAGGAATAAATTTCCTAAAGAACGAGCACAAACCAGTAAATCCCCTAACCTGTGGGAGGTTTGTAGGGACCGGGAAGTTCTCCGCGTCTTCCCTTAATAACAAAGAGACACATCTGAGGCTTAAGCTTAAGACCAAAACGCCATAAGCGACCTGGGATTAGCTTCACTATTCGCAAGTGTTCCGAAAAGTCCTGGGAGCGCGCAAAAACCAGGACGTCGTCGATGTAGGCGATCACAGGCGCGTCTGGGCCAGACACTACTTAGCCATGATGCAACTAAAGACGCTAGCTGCATCCTTTAAGCCAAACGGTAGCCTAAGAAATTCATAGACTTCAGACTCGGTAATTAGGCCGCACTTATTTTGTGCATCGGGAGAAAGCCTAATCTGCACGTTGCCCGCGGCAATATCCAACGAAGTGTACCAATTGCACGACCGTATGCGCTCTAAGACGCTTTCGAACATAGGAAATGGGTATCGATAGGGTACTGTCATAGCGTTGAATTTACGAAAGTCGACACAAGGGCGTAAGCTTCCATCCTTCTTGCGAACGCAGACCAATCCGGAAACGCAAGGCGTGTGGGAGTCCAACACGACCCAGCTGCTTTTAGATGCTCGATGTGTTTCTAAATCTTGGGAGCCTACTTGAACGGGACACGACGAGGACGAGTTCTCACCGGCTCGTCCGAGCTAGTGACAATCTCGGCATGTTCGCAGTCGTCGAACATGCCGAGAGTCCACGTCGCAGACCCCCAGATCGTACTGGCTCTTGGAGAAAACATCGGGGTACAACTCTGTAAGATCCTTGAGCTTCATCAACTCTAGCGGATCACGCTCGCACTTGGAGAAGT
Organism: Aphelenchus avenae; assembly: GCA_020875895.1. Taxonomy (NCBI): domain Eukaryota; kingdom Metazoa; phylum Nematoda; class Chromadorea; order Rhabditida; family Aphelenchidae; genus Aphelenchus; species Aphelenchus avenae. The sequence continues at coordinate 11,094 of JNEY01000393.1, forward strand.
CGATCCGGTAAGCCGGTTCTTCCACGATCCCTTAAAGTAATGTAACTTCGGTCGCAGCCTCTGCTGGAGTCCAATCGAGTGCTTCACACTACACACCACGCTACGATACAAGCTCTACACATTATACATTATACTTAGCATAAATATGGAGCGGTGACTGGGTGGGGTTGGTTATCAAAACCTTAATCTTACCCTGGCGCGGAACTACTACTGACGGGTTAACTGTGAGGTCGCTATTAACTAGAAGGGGACCCGGGCTTTCGACTATAAATGCGGTAGGATTATGCCCATAATTAGCGTCTATGATGCATTCGACGAACTGTTTCGTGCTTGAAGGACTGTCACGGAGCTTAAAGTACGAACCGGGTCCGCAGCCGCCAACCATTATTCAAATCACTTATTCAGACTTGACTGCTCTCAACGGACATGTACCCCCTACGAAGATCCACCGTAAACGGTGGGAACTCCTTGAGAGCGTTGCAACAGACGATTACTTGGTATCCTGGCTTGGAAACGAAGTATTATCGTTCGTAAAGTGGAGGATGCAATCCCTCTTAGTCCCGGCCAAGTCCGCGTTGACCGTCGCCTTACCGACCAATTTCAACGGGTCTCCCGAGACTCCTACCGCTTGACTTGCGTTGCCCTCAATCTAGGCGCCAAATTCTATCGCTAATTGCTGTGAAGCCACGGAAGTCGCGGCACCCATGTCGATCAGGCAAGATCAGACTCCATTGACCGTCACTACGACACGTGTAACGAACGAGGATAAGGGATTAAAAATGTGCTCGATTCTAGGCCTCAGCCTGACAATCGATAACTCGCGTTTTGCGAATTTGTCTAAGCGGTTTATGCCTTGCTTTGCCTTTAAACTGGCGGCTAGAAAGCCGCCGGTGTACTTGCGTTTGAGTGTCTAAGTGTCCTCAACGCGCTGCCGTGTCTTGCTCTCTTTGCGCTTTGTTAGTTTGCGTGTCGCTATTGCTTCAGATACTCGCGATTCTATTGTTTCCCTAGTTTATAGCACTTTCGCTATGTGATCCAAATCGAAACTTAAGTCGCTCAGGTCGTGCAGCTCCTCGCTGTTGGAGAACGGCTGCGCGGCTGCCGACATTGCAGGCCCATGCTCGCTTTACATCGGCGCCGGAGTCTCCTTCTTCAGCCAGTGCATAAATTCACCCCTATTTAGGGGTGCGAGCACAAAAGGATCGGGGTAAAGGGATTCCTCCTTAGAATTCTGGACCCTTTATCCTCTCAATAAACTTACCTAGCGTCGGCGCGGCTGCTGCTGCGCGGCGCTTTGGCTGCTGCTGCGGCTGCTGTTGTTGCCGCCGCTGCTACTCTTGCTGCTGCTGCACGAGTGGTGGTGGCTCTGCTCTGCGTCTGCTGCTGGTGGTGGCGGTGGTGGTTAATTTTGGAGATGAAACAAGTTGGACGGGTCAAAAGACATCGCGAAAGACAAGCAGAAAATACACGAAAATACAAACAAAATAAAGTTACCTACGCGGTGGGCCGTAGATAAGTGCTACCAGTAAGCGCTTTTGCAGGGTTGCGTGCTGCGGCCCAAACTCCAGAGGTTAAGCCAGTAAAACAGAACCTTTCCCGCAGGGATTTAAAAATAAACTAACAAAGAAACAACCTACAAAGGACTATAAACAAACTTCAAAAAACACCTTTTATTTCAATAAAAGTATCTTATAAACCAAAAAACTTTGTTGTTGCTAAGCTACCATAGCCCCACGCGTGCGTACCGCATGGGTCTACGGACTCCACCGCCACAAATCGGATGGCCGCCGCTTTCGAGGGCGCTATCGCATCGGCTTTTGTGCTGACTAACCCAAACATTCGCGTCCTATTTGCGATGATATATTTTGACTTTAAGCGGCCAAAAGGTCACAGGATAGGTTTGCATCCTCCCATTCTTAGGCGTGCATCGCCAAAAATTGGATGGACGCCACCTTCGACCGGGCGCTATCGCGGCGGAAGTGCCTTGACCAACCCAAACATCCGCGCCCGATTTGCGCTGATATGTTTTGGCTTTAAGCGCCCAAGAGGTTACAGGTTACATTTACATCCTCCCATTCTTAGGAGTCCATCGCCACAAATCGGATGGCCGCCACCTTCGACCGGGCGCTATCGCGGCGGTTCATACCTTGACTAACCCAAACATCCGCGCCCGATTTGCTCTGGTATGTTTTGGCTTTAAGCGCCCAAAAGGTCACAGGATGCGTTTGCATCCTCCCATTCTTAGGCGTCCACCGCCATAAATCGGATGGCCGCCACCTTCGACCGGGCGCTATAGCGACGGTTTGTGCCCTGACTAACCCAAACATCCGCGTCCGATTAGCGCTGATACGTTTTTGCTTTATGCGTCCAAAAGTTCACAGGACACGTTCGCACCCTCCCATACTCAGTCATCCACCGGCACAAATCGGATGGCCGCCGCTTTCGAGGGCGCTATCGCGGCGGTTTGTGCCCTGACCAACCCAAACAACCGCGTCCGATTTGCGCTGATATGTTTTGATTTTAAGCGCCCAAAAAGTCACGGGGTACATTTGCATCCTCCCATTCTTAGGCATGCATCGCCACAAATCGGATGGCCGCCACCTTCGATCGGGGGCTATCGCAGCGGAAGTGCCTTGACCAACCCAAACATCCGCGTCCGATATGCGCTGATATATTTTGACTTTAAGGGCCCAAAAGTTCACAAGATATGTTTGCATTCTCCCATTCTTAGGCGTGCGTCGCCACAAATCGGATGGCCGCCACCATCGACGGGCGCTATCGCAACGGTAAGTGCCTTGACCAACCCAAACATCCGCGTCCGATTTGCGCTGATATATATTGACTAAGGGCCCAAAATCTCATAAGATACGTTTGCATTCTCCCATTCTTAGGCGTCCGTCGCCACAAATCGGATGGCCGCCACCTTCGACCGGGCGCTATCGCAGCGGAAATGCCTTAACCATCCCAAACATCCGCGTCCGATGTGCGCTGATATATGTTGACTTTAAGGGCCCAAAAGTTCACAAGATATGTTTGCATTCTCCCGTTCTCATCGCCACAAATCGGATGGCCGCCGCTTTCGAGGGCGCTATCGCATCGGCTTTTGTGCTGACTAACCCAAACATCCGCGTCCGATTTGCGCTGATATATTTTGCCTTTAGGCGGCCAAAAGGTCACAGCATACGTTTGCATCCTCGGATTCGTAGGCGTGCATCGCCACAAAATCGGATGGCCG
>JNEY01000393.1:40062-58947 GCA_020875895.1 Aphelenchus avenae
CCCCCCCCCCCGTGCCGTTGCCCGTGCCCATGCCAAAAGACGGCCCGTTACCTGTGCCTGTGAAAAATTTTTTTAAAAGATTTTTTGCCCAAAAATAGGCCAAAATGGAGTGATGGGCGAATAAACTTCGATATAAAGTGGTTTAAATGTCATCCCATAGAGCAATACAGGAATTTAGGCCCGCCGCAGGCGACACCAACAAAATTTTAGTCAAAATTTTGACGAATTTGGTGAAAATTTGCGAAAAATTCGCCTAGCGGCAGGCCAAAAATGCCAAAAAAACGGATCCAGGAACGGCTGCCGTTCCTGGACCCTACCCGTGCCGTTCCCCGTTCCCGTGCTGACCCCACCCGTGCCGTTCCCCGTTCCCGTGCTGACCCATCCGTGCCGTTCCCCGTTCCCGTTCCAAAAAAACGGCCCGTTACCCGTGCCCGTGAAAAAAAAATTTATTGCGTTTTTTCCGCGTTTTTTTGGTCCAAAAATAGACAAAAATGGAGTGATGGGCGAATAATCTTGGATATAAAGTGGTTTAAATGTCATCCCATAGAGCAATACAGGAATTTAGGCCCGCCGCAGGCGACACCAACAAAATTTTAGTCAAAATTTTGACGAATTTGGTGAAAATTTGCGAAAAATTCGCCTAGCGGCAGGCCAAAAATGCCAAAAAAACGGATCCAGGAACGGCTGCCGTTCCTGGACCCTACCCGTGCCGTTCCCCGTTCCCGTGCTGACCCCACCCGTGCCGTTCCCCGTTCCCGTGCTGACCCATCCGTGCCGTTCCCCGTTCCCGTTCCAAAAAAACGGCCCGTTACCCGTGCCCGTGAAAAAAAAATTTATTGCGTTTTTTCCGCGTTTTTTTGGTCCAAAAATAGACAAAAATGGAGTGATGGGCGAATAATCTTGGATATAAAGTGGTTTAAATGTCATCCCATAGAGCAATACAGGAATTTAGGCCCGCCGCAGGCGACACCAACAAAATTTTAGTCAAAATTTTGACGAATTTGGTGAAAATTTGCGAAAAATTCGCCTAGCGGCAGGCCAAAAATGCCAAAAAAACGGATCCAGGAACGGCTGCCGTTCCTGGACCCTACCCGTGCCGTTCCCCGTTCCCGTGCTGACCCCACCCGTGCCGTTCCCCGTTCCCGTGAAAAACGGGAACGGGAAACGGGAACGGTACCGTGCGGAACGGCCCGTCCCGAACACTAGTCTCGACAGTTTGGACAATTTTTTCAATAAGTTCTGTGTGGCCGATGCGAGGTTTGTGGTTGCTTTTGCTGTTCTCTTCCTCGTAAATCAGTTCGCTGCAAATAGTGTCCTACACCAGCTAAAACCAGTACGGTTGGGCACGCTTTCTATGCAAGGAATGGGCACAACAGCACTTATGATCTTAACAAAGCTTTTGTGAAGAAGCGATCCAAGCTTGTTTATGCCGAACACCGTGAACGTTTCATGGCCGATAACGAGGTAGAGCCTACACCTGAACCTTTCTTGTTAGGGGTTAGATAATCTAAGCCGAGAATCTCAGACTCTCTGTGTCATACCCGGACATGAATGAGCCACGCGCGATTCGACGAAATTTCGTTAGCGCTACCGCTCTTAAGTTCAACGACGCCGTTGAATCGTTGTTACGTTGACTTCCGCAGTTTTTCAAAGTATGATGCGGCGACAAGCTTTTTTCGCCCGCTGCTTCTACCCGGCCAGTGATTACACAAAGGATTGATCTTATGCCGAAGCTGGTGCAGATACGAGTCGTTCTAGAACGGAAAGAAGTCACAAACCAAAAGAGCAGCGCAGGCCCGACTCTGGAGAAACTCTGTGCGTAAGTTAGTCTAGTCATTGTGCAAATTTTCAGCAAGCACACTTCCACCAATAGTGGACAGATGCGCGAAGCAGTCGCAGTCGTCACCCGAGTACGACAGTCTGGTAAAGTTCACATTCTTCGAGAGTAGTCCGGCAAAGGCCTCTACGCAACTGTCCATTTCGAGCTCTACATTATTTCATGGAGAATCACTGAAACTTTTGGTGGACACTCGAAACTTTTAGCTTGTTCGAAAAGAACTCAACATACAGGTAAGAGGTCCTGTAGCATGCGTGACCAGTAGTGGCAGAGGCAGAAGCAACGACGTCGTCTGCGGTAGCGTTGCTTGCCTGTGAGTCGCGTCAACAGCCGAAGCGGAGAAGACAACACAAGAGGACACTTCGAACAAAGCTGTCGGCCGTAAATCAGCGACAAAGCTGCGATTGTATCAATATTGTCAGGTGTTCTCGGTTGGTAACGCAAAATTCGGTGCCGCTGTGAAACGGTTAACTAGGTAGTTTACGCAACACGAGTGGGTCGTAAGCGCCTTATTCTTAATTGTAACCGAGATTTTTCTAATGGCTTGCAGTGTTTGAAGTCACGCACTTAGATGATCCGCCGCAAGGCTCCGCCGCAATTCTTCGAGAAGTGCATCAAGATCTATGCGTAAGTTAGTCTAGGCATTGTGAGAAATAGGCTAAAGGAGATAAAACAGATGGAAAATTTGCGAGTAGGATACGTTGCTACCGAGCATAACCCGGCTGATACAGGTATACCGAGAGACTCAAACACTTTAGACAAGATGAATCGACAATAACGGCCTGCACAAGCACGTGGCTTAAAGAATGACGATGGTACACCGCAGAGAGACTTGAAATCTTGAACGTAGAGAATGTCAACTATGGGACGGCGGTGAAAGAGAGGTGTGTGCCCGAAAAATTCAAACGCTCCGCTACCGTCTTGAGCTGGTCGAACATCTACGAAAAAAATTGTGACCTGCCAAAGTCTATGCTTACACGCTATATCGGTCCCGCAACATCATGCTTCCCATGGCGCGCAAGAACGCAAATATCCGTTGGATTAGGACCGTGTATGGTTTTCGTGCATGTAGATTTCTGATATTGCGTTAATTTTTGTACTGCTGGTCGTTCGGGGGGAGGCTCTGGGGTGGATGGCGGGGGGGGGGGGGGACTGCCTGCCTACGAGCTACACTGCTGGTCAAAAAAAATGGGACACCACCTCGAAAATCAAATACGACCGAATAGCTCTGTCAAGACGTACAATACCGGGAGGCTTTCTTAAAGGCAATTGTTCCTTGGGCTATTAAGATGAAAATAATGCACAAACGGGTACCGTCAGACTAAACCCAAAAATTTTTGGAAGTTTTGAAAAAGTGTCCCAAAATTTTGTGTGGTCATAAAAAATGGGACACTCAGGGAATGCGCCTTGGAAGTGCCAGTAGAAACCGCCTTTGCTGCTGTTTTAAAAGGGGCAAAGGTGAATAGCAAAAACGCTGCCGGGCGGTTTTCTTGCTACATTTCCGACGGGTTTTGCAGCTCTTCAAAAATTCCCAAAAATCAGTGGAAATCGGGAGTTGAGGCCACATCCGTCGCTGTAAACAAATTTTCGGGACGCTAGCGATGCATGCCGTTCTCGCTGCTGATAGAGGACACTAAGGGCTACAACTTTTGTCTTGGGTGCAAGTTGATTCCGCTACAGGCAAAAAATTTTCAAGTGGTAGTTGCACGACTGAGACCATGTGCTTTGGCCTGGTGATTCGCGGCTACAGGTCATTTCAGTATATGCACTTTCAGTATATGCAGTTTCAGTATAACTATTTCAGTATATGCACTTTCAGTATATGCACTAAAAATCGGATTTTCCGTAACATTAATAGCGTAATCGGTACCACATTGTGACCAGGGTATATCTCACAGAATCCTGCATAGCCAAATTACGACAAATTACGGCAAGGCCCGAGATGCGCTGGAAACGGGCGTTGAAGTCACGGTTCGATCCCGCTTGCCTGTTGGTCGTACAAGCGCCGTTTTCGACAACAGCTTCGTTAACGTTCCAGCTTTTAGGAGGAAACCAAGGGCCGACGAAAGCACCCCGAGTTTGAAGTTTCGCTCGAAGTAGTCGCGAATAAAGTTAACACCCTTTAAACGAAAGCACACAAAGAAAACGCTGCTTTTCCGCTTTTTACTGCTTTATACTGAAATAGCATATACGGAAAGTGCATATACTGAAAGTGCATATACTGAAATTGTTATACTGAAATTGCATACACTGAAATTGCATATACTGAAATGACCTGTTACCTGATTCGCGCTTCACGCTTCGGAAGCCAGACACACTTCCGCTCGTGCACCAATTGGCTAAGAAGCAAGCAAGCAAGTTCGACAATGGACCTGTCACGGTTTGGGGTGAAATGGATCCTTTGTGCCAAAAGGAACTCGGCCTTTAAATCAGCAGGGCAAAGCACAGGGTCTCAGTCAAGCTATTACCGCTTGGAAATTTTTTTCCTGCAGTGGTATCGACTTGCACCCTAGACAAAACTTGTAGCCCCAAGTGTCCTCTATCGCCTGCGAGAACAGCGCGTAGCGTAACCCCCTCCAAAATTTTTACCAGCACCAGACGTTGCCTGAACCCCGATTTACACTGATTTTCTGGAAATTTTGAGGTGCTGCAAAATCAGTCGAAAAGTAGCAAGGAAATCGCTCGGCAACATTTCTGCTATTTACCTTTGGTCCTTTTAAAACAGCAACAAAGACGGGTTCTACGCGCACTTCTTCTGGGTTTCCCGGAGTGTCCCATTTTTTTGTCCACTCAAAATTTTGGGACCTTTTTTGGTGACCCCCAAAATTTTAGATTTTTGTCTTACATAACCCGGTTGTGCATTATTTTCTTCTTAACATCCCAGGGAACAATTGTCTTTAAGAACGGCACTCGGTATTCTACGTTTTGGCAGAGTTATTCGGGCGTTTTTGATTTTACAGGTGGTGTCCCATTTTTTTTTTTGACCAGCAGTGTAGTTGATTACTTCGTTGAACACTTTCCGCTAGCTCAAAGTTTTGGGGTTCGTCAGAACGGTACGGAGTTCGGTACTACTCGACAAATTTGATATGCTTGTAAAATGTGCGACATTTTCTTCATCGGTCGTTGGCCAGCGAAATAGGCCCTGCCTAAACTACGTTTCGTAAGCGAGTTGCGAAAATGGGTAAACAACTCGTTTTCCAAACGTCTTATCCAAAGATGTCCGCATTGGTGCTGCGTCAACATTTGCCTGTTTTCGGCCTCTATCGTTCCACGTCCCCAAAATTGTTCAAATTCTAGAAGCAACATTTGTGGCTAAATGACAAGCACTGTCAATCGTTCTTAGCGGACGAAGCAGTGTTTTTTGTTCAAATTGTGGCCCTCTCCGCTGCTTTTCCCCGAGCTCACGCTGATCAGCGACGTTTCGGACCAGCTACCATCGCCTCATCTCTCGAGGCCCAACCTATATAGATGTAATGAGCTTCACCGAGGTTGACCGCTTCTGCCTGCTCGCATTTCTCACAACTGGTGTACACAACCTTTTGCCCCTTTGGCATTGCTCTGTCAAGCTTTGATGCTTGTTTACGCTATTACGCTTCGGGTTCACGCGCTTAGGACTCATCCTTTGCAACATTTCAGGGGCACATGGCTCACCTTCGCTCATATCTTGGTCGTTTGCGGTACTTCCCCTATTTCTGCCTTCCCAAAGATCTCGAAACTTCACAAATTCCAATTGTTTAAGCATCTCTTTAAGCTTTGCGTATAATATCGGTCATTTGGCCTTAATTCCCCATGGCGTAATGTCTATTAGCGTATCCATGAATTGCCGCCGCTTAGGCGAGCGTAACAAACTCCGGCGTGGAGGTGTGCAGCTAGCTCGGACAGGTCCCAAGAAATCTTGGGCATCGGTTCCCCGTCGCCTACACCCTAGCGGCGGAATAAGAACATAGTGACGACTTACGTCCCTAAGGTGGTCCTTAACGAAGCGTCTCAAAAGTGCTAAATAAGGCTGGTGTGTGTTTCTAGACGCTCCCTAAATGTTCTCTCTTGGTCTTGCATAGCCGGCACTGACACACGAAAGTTGATGCGCTGCTGCCAATAACGTGGCTTTCTGTCGGACGGACCGACCTGGCTTCTTTAGGCGATTGCTCGCTCGCTCGATGACTCGAAGAAATTTACAGAAACGCGCGGAAAAATCGCAAAAGGCGAAGCGGCAGCCCAGCGAAAGCTGAAATGGGGGAATCTTTTCGACGACCAGAACAAGGGCCAGGACGTAGACCGCAGGAGGAGGACCTACCCATCCGTGATGCGCACATTATGTTAAGATTCAGTTATGCTAGTGCCGTGGAAAACCGCTAACCGATTTCGGTTTCCTCCTTAGCGACTTTTCTGCGCATTCCCCTTTCCCGCTTCTCAGTGTCGCGGCTTCGATCAGCGTTTTGTCAGAACCGGTAACGAACAAGAATAATGCGCTCGATTGAGCAATAGAGGCATGCACATGCTCTAGGGTATGTGCACTCTATTGAGTCATGGAATGTAAGCAACGCTAGCGGCGCTGCAAAGTCGCTTGTTGTTCCAAAATTTTGCCTGCAAAAATGTTTTTTTCACGCGTCTAGTTCGAAAAATCGAGCACCGAAATGTTTGCTTGAGGCAAAATGTTATGCTACATAATTTACTCCATAGCCTTTGCTCATTTCGCATCATTTTCGTCACGTAATTGCCTTGTTTTCACCTTCCAAACTCTCCCGATGATGCAGCCGCTGTTTGTTTGCGGCGGCGGCGACTAACGGCGCTGCAAGCCTGCAGTACGTGACCGCGCGCCGCTTATCCCCGTCGTCAGCAGCATAGGCGGGCGAGCGGCCGACGCTTTTCGCCATCTTTGACCGTCGGGCCATGGACCGGCGGCCAAGGAGCGCTCCTTACGCGTGCTTTTCGAGGTCCGCTTGATCGACCCTCAGCGACGGCGCTGCTGCTGTTTGTCGATGAGTGTTTACGATTAAGAGGCGTATGTTCTTTCCGGTAGAAACCTCCGTACCTCGCACTGAAACCTCCGTACCGTTTACCGTTCCGTAGAGTACGGGATGAACAAGGGAACGGCGACAAAACGACCGTTTTCGTGCCGTTCTCCACGGCAAGGACCGGCTAATCAAAATGTCACTCGTACTCCGCCGAATTTTGCCCATAATTGCCCTTTGGCTGCATTCCATTCTTTTCAGGATTTAGACGCAAAAGAATCGCGTGCACGCCTTGCCTAGTGCCACTTAATCAAGGGAAAGTAGTGATTAACTAGCAAGATTGCTGAGCTGCACGGTGTACGTCCTCAAGACGATATGGCTCTGCTCTTCATTCAGAATGCTGCGAATTGCTTCTAGTGGTCTAAGTGACCTTAGCTACAGTGTGTTGTGCAGCGCTCGTTGTCTGCGATCGTGTGCGACCAAGATCGATGGTCACTAATATTTCTGAATTTTTGCTCACTTCTTGTTGACGTCCATCGACAGCAGACGGACGTGGTTCCCCTAAACGATGCACTAATATTTCTAAACGTCTTGATCACTGCTTGCCGACGTTCGTAGAGCCTGAACCGTCGTATTTTTCTTGTCTTTTGCTGGAAGACGCGTCAACTGAGCCGTTCGCGAAACCATATCGTTTTTGGAAGCGGTCTTGGAATTTACTAGTCTGATATCGACACTGTTGAGATTCCAACTTGGCACTTTCCCAAGCAGGTTTCATGGAAGTTCTCCATCGCAAGGTAAATTCCGACCAGTGTCTTGTCTTGGGCGGAACGCCAAAGCACGCCCGAACTGTCAGCGTAAAAATTTTGCTTCCAACGATGTCTCGGAAGCCTATGGAAGCACGCTTTGAGGAAACATCAAACAATTTGGCGGCGCCATAGTACGATGGTCTCTTGTCTCCACCTACTGTGATTGGATACTTAACATTTTATCATGAACAGCGCTACATTTATGCCGCATTATTCCGTTATTACTCGAGTGCGTACTCCAACATAATGTTCCCAATTTAGGCCTTCTCGAGTCGCTGGGACGCCGCATACGACGACGCAACAGCGCTTTCGAAGATCGCGATGTCATCCGCACGATTGAGCGGCCGCGTTCGTGGCGCAAATGCGATTTTGCATCGGTTGTACAGCTTCGAGAAGGCAACAGCCCATTCTGCGGACGACTGCCGTCCGACCGAGTTCAGCGAGAAGTATCTCGAAGACGAAAAGGTACGTCAAGGAAGGTCAAGATACGAGTTTCTTAAAACAGTTTCTGTAAAGTGCAACAAAGTCCTGATTTTGAGCACTTTATTCCCTCGTTTACGCGCTAATTTCAGGCTCGCTCCGCGGAGAAGCTGGAAATCATCAGCAGCGCCACCACAGAGTCCGCAGTCCCGATCTTAAGCGTAATGGGCTCGGAAGGAGACGTCATCGATCCGTCGCTGCACCCCATCATGCGAAAGGTAACGCGGACGCTGCAAGGATGCTGCTAACAGGAACAACTTCAGGAAATGGCCGTACCCGTCTACAAGTGCATGACGCAGCTCAGCACGATGGACAAGTACCTCTACGACTCGCAGCGTCAGGGGCGCATCTCCTTCCGCATGACCAACTTCGGCAAGGAGGTGTGTCATTACGGAACGAAGTTGTGTAACGAAGTCTTTAAGGCTATCCAGCGTTCCATAGTTTTTTTTTTGGGGTGGCGGGGGGGGGGGGATTGTCGGCAGCTCTAGAGCGTACTGTTAGGCAGTTAGTTGGCTTGTTGTTTGGCAAAATGAACCTGTAATTGCATATTGAGGGGCTGCTCATGTTGATTGGGAAGGAGCTCAAGCTGAGTACAGAATAGCTCGTGCTGATCGCAGGAATAACTCGAGCTGATTGCAGGTGAGCGGCGAGAAGGTGACGCTCGACTTCTTCCTCGTCCACTGGGCGCAGCGCTACAAGGGCTACAAGGACCAGCAGCCGTCGCTCAGGGGAATGGTCGGCGCTGCGCTGGTTGGCAACTCGCAGCGGATTATCGACGCTGTGGAGAGGTTCATTGCGCAGAACAAGAAGACCACCGCGAATCTGGACATCTTCAAGCAGGTGAGCACACGAAGAAGGTTGGTAGTGCCCTGTACCAGGCGCCGAGCGCCGTACTGCTGCGCCGTCCTGTCGGGCTGGAATAATGTGGCCGCTTAGACCTGCTTCTTTAAGCATCGTCATATAGCGTTGATTTTTCAAGTTGAATTTTCGCATAGAACTTTAAGTGCGTTCAGATCGATGCCGCTTATGGCTGACGCATAACCGTAGCCTAATATGTAGAAAGTTTTAACATATCGCAAAGCGTTGTCTTAGACCCTTTTAAGCAACAGCCTTCAGAAGCTTAGACCTCGTGGACTTTAAGCCGGGTTCATTCCTAGCTGTTCGGAACAAGCTGAGCCCTTAGCTTTTAAGCTTTGGTGGGTTTTGCATCTAGACTTCAGACTTACGATTGCTAGGCGTAAACTGAGACCTTTTTTTGTCAGGGCTCTGAGCGATTGCGTTCACATACAGTCGTACAGACCGTCTTTGTTTGCAGCTCGGAGGCGTCTACACGTACGACGCAGTGGACACGAAGAACTGCGGCCCGGTGATCGCCTATCAGCCGCTCACGAGCGCCTACTACCAGTTCTCGGTCTGGAAGTGCGCACTGGGAAGCTACTCGGCCGCCGGACAGTGGTGAGCCGTAGCTACATGTTGCATGAACTTCACTTTGCTACTTCAGGGGCAAGCCCTTCGAGGAGGAGGACTACCAGATCCAGTGGAGAGGTAGTTTTTTGGTTTATCGTCATCGTGCTCGTCGGCGCCGCCGGTGATGGCAAGAAGGGCAAGCAGCCGCATCGCCGCAAGGACGCTGGTGGGCATTCGAACCGTTCCAATTCCAGAGGTTGGAGAGGAGGCACAGTTACGTACATAAATAGTAAATTTATAGGCAAGAGCCCAAAGCCCAAGCCCAGGAGGTCTCCTAGTCCGCGCACGAAGGCGGCCAAGATCCGGCCGGTCAAGATCCACGCCCCGGCCCCGACCCCAGGTCAGTTTTTGACTTGTCCTAAAGGGCTGGCGAAGCCAGATGTCACTTTATATTCGAATAGAGCTCGTATTTTGGTACAATACAACTAGTAACAGGATCAATTATATAGAAACAAGAGATTATATTAATATTTTGCGAATTCTGCAAAAATCGGCAACTGAAAACCAGCACACGGGAATAACGGGTAAACCAAACAACAAAAGCGACTGTGAATCGATGCAATTGAGGGAAACCCAGTGGGACAGTGTGAGACCACACAGGTTAGCGAGGCATGACAATGTCTGAGCTTTCATCTGAGTTCATGAATGAGTCTCGATCGTCCTCCTAGCTCGTGAAGAGCCCGAGGCATGCGCTTGAAACATTGGCGGAAAGCACTCTAATTCCGGGCAGTAACAGTAAGCGCCTGGGTGCCTGGGCGCCGGTTCCGTTTAGGCGGTCTGCCGGGGTAGTTTCCTAGGTGCGCAGGATTAGATAGCTCGCCTATGCCTGCGCAAATCGCTTAGGCTTAAGCTGTTCCTTCGATGCTTAGGCAAAAGAATGGATAAAATTCAGAATACGGAGCGAATTTATGCATGCATCCAAGACCTTACTCAATGGAATCCAGACTTAGGCTTCTTAGAACTCGTTTAGCGAGACTTGGTGAGATTCAAAAGTAGCATCCGGACGAGTTTAGCCGAAGCTTTTGTGCGCCTAAGTCCTATATGCTAAAGCGTTCACTTTCCTGTTTCAGGCTCCGAGTGGAGCTCGAACCATGTCTTACGCCAGACAAGAATGCAAACGCGGCACAGCCGCGATGCTTAGCGTGTGTGCAAATACACAGCAGAGTGTGGAAAAATCGCTTTGAACTGGATTGTCAGGAAAGTGTGGAATATTCCTTCGAAGTCATTCAACGCGTAAAGGCGAAGAGTTAGCAAATAAAAAACGTAATGTAAAATAAAGAAGTAAATAAAGAGTGATGTCCGGCTGTGTAACCGCCTTCCCTGCATCGAAAACTTAAGTCGTGTAAGCTAAGGTGAAGAGTCGAAGTGAATTGAAAGAGTGAGAAGAAGTATGCGAAGATTGGATATGACGTGCTACTCGACTCATAGCATAGCACAGTACATTTATGACTGAGTGGACATGGAAGCAAGTGTAGCGAGGGCGATAGTAAAACTTAGTGGGCTAATGGAGTGGTTACTTGTTGGCTAGAGCTGTCCGGTCTCGGCCTGGACTTCGGAAAAAAATCGCCCTCTAAGATACCGGAGGTCCGACGGTCCGGTAGCGGCCCGGAAGTCATGCGAGACCAGGTTCTGGGCGTGAAGATCCTAGTGTCCAGGTTCCTAAACGTCCTTCCCAGCCCTGGCGGTGGCAAGTGTCTTACGTCTGTGCTTTATCACTGGAAAACATAAAAGAGAAGTAATTTCGCTGAGCTCTGTATGTTAGGGTTTAGTGTGGCTGTGACGAGAACGAGGACGTGTTTAGTGGTTTCTAACAAAGCGGACCGCATGCGACGGAAGCGCGCGATGGTCGATGCGCGTACAGCACGCATTTGAGTTGAGTGCGTTTCCGAGTCCAAGAGTATGCATGTATCCACGAGTTCACTTATTTCAGCAGTTTGCGCACAACTCTAGCTTTGGTGTCACTGTACAGTGTTTAGCTGGCGACAACGACCCCATTTAGCGTCGTAGTAGTGGCTAAGGTGCCAGCCATTTCGTAATACTGCGACTGTTATTTGCTAGTGTCGTGAGCCGTACCTGCAGAGTTTGACACTCGTGGGCAACGAAAGGTTTATCAACCTTTCGTTGCCCGAAAAGCACATCAATCAAAACAGAGGATTTTTGCAACGTGATAAATCAGACGATAAAGGGGCTCCTGAAGAACAGGGGTGTCAAGGCAAGCTTTTGCCCCTGACCGCCGACTTGTCGAGGTACCAAACGTGCGGATGGCAAGGGCAAGTCCACAACGCGCCGAGGACTGTGGCTCTCGATGTCGAGAGGTTCTAACATTATGGCCAGGTAAGCCTTCTCGCTGAGCGAGATGGATCGGAATTTTCGAAGGTGAACTGAACCGAACCGGGTTGAGGTTCCTTTCACTTCACTACAATTCAATGAGCTTGGCAGTTAACAGCGTAAACTTGCAAGGCCCCAGGGCAGAGTACTTGCTAAGACTTTTAGGTAGACCTGAAACGTTCCTGTAAAAGCGCGTGGTCACGTAGGGAACAAGCTTAAGGTTTGATATCCCGTGCACTAAGGCATATGGCACGAAGCTGAGATCATTGCCGACTGCAATAAGACACGTCTGTTTGCTTCAGTGTTGATTCAAGTAAAAACCTGGGTGCCCACTTCATTTTCAGATCGCCAAAAGTTCAATGAATATTGAGTTTTCACTGAAACACGGCCAACTATCGGCTATCGGCCTAATTTACTTGAGGGCGCGCCTCCATGTAGCTCCCACCCACGTTGCAGTACGCCCCTTGGAAGAAGATGAGTCGGTGGAACATAGGGCTACTTATAGCAGTTCTCCGAACAAGTACATCTTGAATAGAGATCCTAATAGTAAAGCACAACCAAAGCAGCCTATAGGCTGCTGAATCAAATGTGCATTGATACACCGCAGCGTCCGGATTAATGATCAAAATCAAGGACTCCCGATACCGAAAAATTCGGCCTTTTCTGGACACCAAGTCAATAAATCAAAGTTTGCTCAAGCTGCGCCTGCGATGTGTGTTTAAACGAAATATAAAAACGCTCTAAAAGCACAGTTCTGATTTATTTGTAGAACCAGATCTGGCATTGACAAAAAGTACTAAAGGAAGAGCAAAGCAATTTTTTGGTACCTCGTTACGGTCCCCCCCCCCACCACCCCTTACAGCAACGTCCTTGCTATCCGCCGAGGGTTAATTCAGTGAAATTTCAATCAAAGCAGCCGACAATTGAACCAAATCAAAAGATGTTCTTTAGGATGCCGACTACGTCTCCACGGCTCGGCCTACGCCACCGCCACCTCCGCCGGGGACTGCTGCTTTCGGACGCCATGCGGGGCCATCTACTCACCGCTCTCGTTCGACGTCTTCTCGTCGCTCTCCGTCACCGCGACCCACGCCGAGGGTGAGCCGATCGCTAAGCCTACTGCGGGACACCGATCTGGTCAACGGACGTGGTTCGAATACCGAGGAGCCGTATGTGGACGACGCTGAGTAATTCGCTGTGTGTTTTCCATAAAGGGAACGTCCAGAAACTTCGTTATCGATACATAGCAGTTTGAGGCCATCACCCGTCCCCCCCCCCTTAGTCAGCTGTAGTCATGCAAAATGGCCCATCCCGGCGTATACATAGGTCGAAACTAGCGCTGCAAGGCTGCGCTTCCAGCGACCTGCTGGTTTGAATAACTGTAAGTGACGGCTGCCTGAACGCCGCCGGCTGAGGTACAGTGTGTGGCACAGTGCATTTGCCGCTTAAACTGTACTAGGTGTGAAAGCATACATGTCGGTATGCCACGGTACGGCAGACTGTACGGCACCCGAAGAAGCCGGGTTTCATGCCACGGCACGCCATTTTAGTGCGTACGGCACGGAACGTTTGGCTCAATGGATTCGGTACGGCACGAGGTGCCGACGGCGATCTCTTTGGAAACTAGCAGCGGACGACATATCCGATAGCTTTCGGGCATACCGATAGCTTTCGGGCATAATAGTCAGTGGGTCGGCCCTGCCTCCCCCCTTTCGTCGTTTCAAACTCTAAGCAGATGATGTGATGGAGCCTCCGTCCCTGTAATGATTACGCAGTTTCTGGACAGTCCCGTCATTGTGCCTCCACTGTCTCTTCTTCGGCTTAGTAGCTTTTATTCACTCGTTTTCATCGAGTGATCCGCCCGATCGCTTCGTCTCATTTGTTTCCCTCTAAAGATTAGCATGCACGCTCGTGCTGTTTTCTACACTTGTTTGCTAGCGCAGTGACCCATTTGTTCCGCTTGTTGGCCATGCGATATTCTCTGTTGTGCGTCCTATTTGTTGCGAATCGTCAACCAAATAAAACTGTGCTCTCATTTTCGCTAGGTTCTCGGCGGAAGTTGGGCTGACCGACTAAAGCAAAGTAAGAGAGAAAGCACACGTGGACAGGCGAAATCTCAAGGCACAGTGCAGACGATCCCATGCCGGCGCACCCACCAACCAAACGTGACTTGTACACTCATGGTGACCGTTTTGTCCGAAATTTGGCGTGGGCCTTGTATGACACCTCAATTCGACTTTCCCAAAATTTGGCGTCTGAGCGACGAGTTATAAGCATTTAAGTTGAGGCGGAGCAAAGAAAAAAGGCGCACAGAGGGCTGGTTTGACGGGTGGGCAACCGAAGAGCGATGCTTAAAGCGTGCTTGCGGACATGTTTGCGAGTTTCTTTTTGGCAACCTGGGCTAAAGATGCACCGATATTTTGACGGGTTTTCGTCCACCTACTGCCTGATCGGCGTTCCCAGCGGTAAGGTACCTATTGTCGGAAAGAGCTGGGCTGGAAAAGGGTACCGATACTGGACTAAATTTCAATTTTAGCGGTAAGTTTATGCAAATACAAAGCAATTTTTTGCAGTATTATGTCACCAGAAACCATAGATAGGTATGCTGCGAGAGAGAATGAGAAGCTTTTGAAAGATATCTGCCGTCTGCTACAGGAAAAGCGGTGTTGATAGCAGTTGCAGTCCACTGGAGAAGGATTTCTGTCTCTTCGCAACCAAAAGGTATGGGACCCGTCAGGGATGGGGATTCGGATTCGGTAATTCGGAAATTCGGTCGTTTTGCTTCGGATTCGTATTCGGTTTCTGAAATTTCGATCGAATTTTCGAATCTTTTATAGCCGTACTGTTGTGCGCGACTGAATCTTTTACTGACCAAAAAAAGCTACAAAATCAATGTCGTCAGTGCAAATTGTACGTGTGTCAGTTGATGTTCTTGATCACTACATGCCTAGTACGTATGATACGTATCAAAATACGATTTGTTGATGACTCAGTCGCAGTTTCCCGAGACTACTGGACCTTTTTGAAGTATCGGACTCGGCTCGGTTGGGTTTCGGAATTTGCAGCCCTGGCCGAAGCCCGCCGCCGAAAAACTATGGTAGGGGCGAAGGTAGGTTTGGTAACATGTTTTCTCCTTTTCTACCAGGGGGTGTGAGTTTCGGTTTGTTTAAGTCAAGTGCTCGATTTCGGAATAGCCCTACCGGCACCTTATGGACTCCGTACGAGGATATGCTCCAACCCTGGGCAACGGGCCTTCAAGTCGAGGCCCGGCGGGCCCTAAGATTTTTGTCCTGTCCGAAAATGTCCCTTGCCCCCCCCCCCTCCACTTTGGTATTTTTCCAGAGGTAAGATCTTACCCTTTGCAGCGAGTTTAATGCACTATTTCAGATACCCTTTACATAAAGTTGCCTGCCGCAGGCACCGCCATTGGGACTTTCAGGATTATTTGGCAAAAATTGGTTAAAATATTGACAAAATCTGCCTATTTTTGAAAAAAATACCGAGCCCGGCCCGGGGCCCGGCTAGGTCTGCAAATATGAGGGGCCCGGCCCGGCGGGCCTATGGCCCGGTTGCCCAGGGTTGATGTGCTCTCCTACGGGTCATACGAGAAGAAATTGCTTGCTTGACATCTGCTACATGAACGAGCCGCAAATATTAGGTCTGCCGCAGGCGGCGCCAGCATACTTATGGACTAGAACTGCCATACGGTTTGAAATTCGCAGGGCGGCGCCTAGCGGTGCAGTCGCTGTCTCGGTTTAGTATCAGTTTTTCGACCGAAACCGAGACCATCAGAAAGCATAAAAAATTCTGCGAAAACCGAGACCTAGACATGGCCCAGCCTTGTCTTCGCCCCTGCCGAAACCACGGGCGTCGACCACCGAAACCGGGCTTTGACCGTAACCTGAACCGAAACTGATCCCCGAATTTTGGTACCGACATGCCTTGCTGGTATACGCCGAATAGTCCAAAACGATTTAATTGGTGTACTGGAAGTCTACTTCGTGACTTGGTGATCATTAAAGCAAGATTCGAAAAGTCGGATTCGGATTCGGTAATTCGGAAATTAGGTCGTTTTGCTTCGGATTCGGATTCGGTTTTGATCTTGGCGAGTCCCCATCCCTGGTACCCGTACCGGTCAGGTTTATCTCGAAATGATTTCGATTTTGTCGGAACTCGGAATTCGGAAGTGAAATGTCGGAATTTGGAATCGGCCGACACACCCGGGTACCGGTACCTGGGAAAGAGCACTACGTGCGGCTTTCGTATTTTACGCGCAGCTAATACACGCCGGGAAAACACCTTCATTCAGTTCATGGTCTCCTCGACTCGCTTCCTGCTAGTCTGCCGTTCGAGATGTTTGCGAGTCGTCACTGCCGAGCCCCGCGTAATACGGTGAGTATGGAAAGTATCAGTATCTATCCAAAAATTGCCGAACACTATACGATCCCATCGGCCCAAGTTTGGTCAGTAGGTTGTGAATGATTCTGCGTTCATCGCGCCTAACCTTACAATCTACGAGGCTCATGCCACTAAATTCCTGGGAATTTAATGCACAGTTCCATGGCTTTTCACTAAATAAATACAAAAACTGCAGACGCAAGGCTTGTGACGAACACAACGGACAATGAACACATCTTACCGACTGCTCGAGGCTACTGATAGCAGGGTAGGGTGTCCCTCGTGTGCGCCCGACCTGAGTCCGAACGGATTTCAAATCCACTCCGTCCAAAAACGACTGATCATCAGTGTAGCAAACGTTACTCTTTTACTAAGCAAAACATTCAGCACACGTCCTGGAAGATGTCCCAAAAGAACGCGTGGATGCCTCGATACATGAAAAAGAGCTTCTGGCAGGTCGTGCAAAACGATTACTACCTGAGCCCAACCTTTGCCCGGGAAACTGTCGATAGAAACGGTTTAACCTTTACCCAGCTGCACCTGATCCGAGACTAAAACGAGACCGCACAGCCCTGGTCAAGAAGATGGGCTCTGAATTCTCGGTGGTCTTTGAGTCAAGGTAAAGTTCAGAACCATACACTACATGTATGATTTTGAACCCGAATGAGGAAGACATTTCAGCTATCAGCAGAACATGCGGCAGCGTTTCGGCACTACGTGCGACGAACGTTCCGACTTAGACGCCGCACTTTACTAGAGATCCTTCACATCAGGTGAACTCAGAAAAAAAACTAGATCTACAAGTGTACACCGCGCCAGTTCGCAAATTGCATCATTTGTCCCATCGTCGGCTCGGGAAGCAAGACAAGCAAGCACGGTTCTCATCGTAGAAGACCCTGGAGGGCTTGTCGTAGGCACGTGAATAGACCTAAACTCGTACAAGCTAGAAT
The DNA here is from genome assembly GCA_020875895.1 of Aphelenchus avenae. NCBI lineage: Eukaryota > Metazoa > Nematoda > Chromadorea > Rhabditida > Aphelenchidae > Aphelenchus > Aphelenchus avenae. Next base: position 57,281 of record JNEY01000393.1, read on the forward strand.
CATTGCACGCATACCACGATAAACCAGAGTTCGGCGCCCGTATGGGCCAAACCCGTACCCGTAACCGCATAACACGGCACACGGGAGTCCATCACGGGTACGAGGTACGGCATGGGGGGAGGGGCGGGTCTACCGCGGGTACGGGTACGGCACGAGTTGCTCACGCCGATGTCTACTATAAAGTGAAGCGCTTGTCGTGGTGTTCCAACAGTTTCGTATTCCCAATATATCGTAGCACAGTTGGAGACTGCTTCTCGGAAAATTAAAAACGATAGATGTTCCCTAGGACTTTCCAGCCGATAATATAGCCACTCTAGGAACCTGCGTGCACACTCCAAGCTAGAAGCATACAGGCGTTCTAAGCGCTAGCGCATGCGGAAGCATGCATGCAAGCACTCAAGCGTAGCAAGTGGTACAGCATCATCCGTTCTTTACGTTATCTCTGCAGTGCCCTGCTGGAATTCCAAAGTGGAATACAGGTATTCCAAAATTTCTGTTATGCAAAGAATTATGTACTAGGTAGGACGGTTGACTAGGATGCATTGCAGAAACACTCCTCGTATACTGGCGCAAAAGTTGGCTCGGTCCCCGGCCCCGCATATAATTATTGCTGCTAAGACATGCTTACCTCTTCCCCGCCGACGGTCATGATAGGCTTGACCCACGAGTTCGGACCGCATATGAAGTGCGTATTCGTCGCTAGGGCCAGATTTATCGCCGCTTCTCGTAGCGACACTTTCTTTAGCGCAGCCCCTAATGCCCTCGGCTCAGCGCAGCTTCTTTTAGCGTCATGCCGTGCACTACAAGCGGAACGAAGGCGAAAATGTGGCACAATATGAGCGCTAGCGTAGTGAGTGTCATCGGGGAATGAACAAGATGCTTTCAGCTCGAAAAGGAAAGTGTTCTTTATGCCTTAGTTCTGCAGCATTGCATTGTCCGGGTTGGGTGATCCAGACGTTCATCCGAAGTGAAAGCGTCTCGTTTCCGAACGTTTCTTATCCGTCGATGATGTCAACGCTACAGGCTCTTGAGCTCACGATCGCCACTTCAATTAGGTCACTCAGGGAGCAAAGCGATGTAGTGAACTTTGGCTTAGATTTAACTTTTAAAACCGATCCGAGTATGGATAAACTATACGACGAAGATGAGATTCGGGGGGGAGGGAAAGACTGTGCTCCCGAAGGCCTTTCCTGGCAATCATGTTAGGCGATTAGGCGTCCCGAAGATTGACCTAGGAACCGTTCACATCATAGCAAGTCTAAGAGCAATAAATTTCGAAAAGCATCGAAGGTCAACAATTTGACGACCGTGACCAGGATCATGTCTCTCCGTTTTGATTTGCTGTATCTGCAGTGACCTAAAAGCGGTGCGGCTAAAACAAAGACCTTGCGAATCGCTCGTGGGACCCTCCCCAGAGGGTGTCGAAATCCCTCTCCCTCGAGGCGGCCGCAGGCCAAATGCAACCATGTTCAGCCTTACGTCTATAGGCTGTAGTAGCAGGGGTGATACGAGGAGGTTTTCCCAGCACTGTGTCGTACCTGTAATCGAAGTGGGCCCACGCGTTTCCATATCAAATACAATAAGGGAACATCCAGAAATCATGTTAGCTAATAAAGCACTTTTTTGACCCCCCCCCTCCCCCTCGTTAACAGTTGTTAACAGCCGCT
>JNEY01000393.1:80418-100183 GCA_020875895.1 Aphelenchus avenae
TTGTGGGCGTGAATGTGTTGGAGTTTTGCACCTTGGTTTTTGGTCATAATGAAAATCTGATGCTTCGGATTCGGATCCGGAAAATTGGTCGTTTTGTTCGGATTCGGATTCGGATTTGATTTTTAACGTTGCTTCGGATTCGGATTCGGAATCGGTTTTATTTTTGAAAGTCCCAAGCCCTGGTATAGTCCCACAAGGGCTTTTTCTCCTTCCTAAAGCAAGCAGTGTTGTCTCTGCACAGTCTAGGCAGGTTGTAAGCAACCTTCGGCGGTCAGGGATATTAGGGTAGCTGTGGGTCACGCTTGAATGATACTAAGCCAAGTCAAGCATACGTGGGGCTAGTCTAGGCCTGTGGTAGGTCCATTATTGGACCAACTAGGCCATGTGAAGGAAACGTTGTAATTTCCTTGGCTTGCAGTCACTTGAATACAGGCGTTTTATGTCGGACATGATTCTCTTCCATCAGTTCAAGCTCGGCATTATCAAAATCCAAACTGACTCTGTTGATTACTATATCTCAACCAGAAACGAAATCAAGTTGCGTCGCCCCAGGGTACGAACCAGATTGCGTGAGCAGTCTTTCTTCATTAGAGCTGTTCGCAACTGTTCTGATCTACCTGACAGTGTCACTTCGAGTGCATCCATCATAGCTTTCAGGACTGCTTTAGGAGCCATTGACGTCGGTCGTTTTATCTCACTTAATGTTAAGTAATGAGCCAGTTCAGAGTCTTCATTAGCCTTCCGCTATGCACAAATGCTTGTGTTAGTCTGTATTCCTTGCATTTCGATGTCACGTCTTTATGACGTAAATAAACGAAATCAAAATGAAAAAAGTGATTTCAAAGTTTCCGAATGAATTGAACTTAGGCTACGCCCACGTTGCGGACCTTACTTCGCGTGGGTTCGGTTCTGACGTCGAGCATCGTCCAAGAGGTCCAAGAGGTAAGTGTAGCGGCCGTGTAGAGCGCTCTCATCCTCCGTGCGTACCTTTTTGAGCACTCTTCAGACGCTTAAAAAATTCCTTGGTCCATAAAAGTAGAAAATTTTGGTAATGAATGGGTTATACGTACATAGAACGTTTAGTTATGTACGAAAACACAAGAAATTTTCTTGAAGGCTAGAGGTTTGTAATTCGTAAATATCGGTAAGCGTGTCGTGAATACGGCCGTACCGTGCCGCACTACGGTACGGGGGGGCAGTGGGGTACAGCGTACGGTACGGCGTACATTACGGGGCGGGGTCCAGTACTGCAGGGCGGTACAGCACGTGTTCTAGTATTTTGGAACGAGTACGGCCCCTGTTATGGGCCGTATCCTACCGTCTTATGGTCCGTATCGTACTGAAATGGCCGCAGTACGATACGGCTATACGGTCGGCTGCGACGGTACGGCGTATAATTCGGACAGGGCGAGTATGGTACACCATAAGGTACGAGTGCCAGTACCGCCCTATAACCACTAGTGATCATCACCTACTCTGCGAATCGCATACCTCGTGTTCCTTCCGGATTCTCCTTGCTCAACAGTTTAGCGCCAGCGCAGCGCCGACCCACAGGAACAGTGATGTAGACCGCAGGTAGGGCAGAAAGAGCAGCTGCACCGAGATGTTCAGCGGCTGGTCGCCGGTGATGATTCCTGGAACTGACCATAGCCGCTCATCGCCAAGTAGTACTGAGGACGATAAGTGCGGTTTGTCGGCATTGCAGAGCTAAAGGACAGACGCTAAAAGAGGGTTGTCGACGACAAGAAAAAAGAAGATCCTATGCATTCTCATCTCTTGTCAAATCTCTTGGTAAGCAAATGTTTGAGAATAGGTGCAACTTTTTCAGTTTTCTGGGCGTCATCTCGTTCAGCGAATCTACAAAACCGGAATTTGTTCTCGCAGAACTTGGCTTGACCGAACTGAAGGACAAGTCCAGTTCAGAACAGTTCTGTTCATCAAAGTCAACCGAACTTAGCTTTTCATCGAAGCTCTAGCTACGGTTTTTAAATCGTATACTAGCTTTGCAAACATCGGGTGGTCTCTCTTTTGAAATTTGCTCTTTTTGTCTGATGCATTGACACCAACGTACGTGGTCCGCCGTCCTTCGCGCAGTTCTTCTCCGGGGGGAGGGGAACGTGCCGATGGTGGTCTTGCGCAGCTTCTTGGCATGCGTGAAGTGGCAGTATGGCGCGAGCATTGAATCTAGAGACAAAAAACATGTAAATCTAACACTTGTGCGTTCGTCTATTGCATCAGAATCTAATGCTCGTCCTCCGCAGCCAAAATGAATTAGTAAATCATCATGATGTGAAGATGATGACGATGATCATCACGAAAATCTTAGCTACGCGTTTGTCAAAACTAACTTTTACCGTAAATCCTCTAATTAGGGCCCACCTCTAATTACCACCCTCCCTCTAATTAGGGCCCCTTTGGACCGCAGCAAAAAAATTAGGGCCCCACCTCAAATTAGGGCCCCGGGGCCCTAATTAAAGCAACAGCCAATAACCCGTTTAAAAGGTAAGTTTAACTTGCCGTGAAAACATGTATATTTGACGTTTTAGAGCATGGGGAACACATGGGGACAGATGTTTGTGACACTAAATTTTTTAAAATTTTTTTATCATCGGTGGTGTAAACCAAAGGGGGGGGACCATTAGATGTCCACTTGGAGGATACCTCCCAGAAATGATACCCCATGAAAGTACTGCCGTTATGCGTTTTAAGACGCGTAGAACACAATAGGATACGCGCGATCCTTCCCCAAAATGTGAACTTTTGACGATTTTTTAGACGATTTTGGCCGATTTTTGGTGAAATTTTCTCAGTTTTCCGCGGGCCTTCGGCTCGCGAAGCGGCAAAATAATTAGGGCCCCACCTCTAATTACCGCCCTCCCTCCAATTAAGGCCACCTTTGGACCGCAGCAAAAGAATTAGGGCCCTGGGCCCTAATTAGAGGATTTACGGTATCTAAAAAAAAACCGTGCTATTGCTGCTAAGCCTGGATTAGCTCACAACAGATTCCCTTTTTCGAATTGTTCAGAAGTAATAACATAACCTTAACCGCAAAACCGAAACGTAGAGGAAACCCACAGTGCGAAGGAAAAGAAATATGGTTCGTTGGTGTGTCGTGCTCCGGAGACTGAAGTTCACAATGCTATTCGACGATGGGACCCATCGGTGCATGGATGAAAAGATCCGTTCTGCCGATGTCGTCCTAAAATGTAAAGTTGAAGGGTCGCGTTGTGCGGCACAAGCGGCTTTTGCAAAGAGAATGGTGCTTTGGTCTCCGAAGTCCAATACGTCCGCCACCCGCCCCGATTTGACAAGGTAGCTTTTAGGTAGCATCAGAGCCATCGCGGAACGGCTTCAGGACGCCTTTGTGTTGGTATATAAGCTTTCGTCAATTTTGCTGCCTGCCCGTAAATGCAAGTAAAGTTGATCGAAGCGTGCAAGCCTACCTCGTCGAAGGACTCTATGCCGGTTGGCCACGGAATGACTGGCCACCAACGATTGCAATCGTGAAAGTGGGCAATCGTTGGTGGGCAATGGTAGCAGTGGGCAATTACGGTGGGCATATGTAAGTGTACCTCGTCGTAGTGTCTTGTACGAATTGACTTCTTCCCGAGAGTGTTCGGAGTGGTCTCGTGGTAACCGCCGCGTGCAATATTGGTGTAAAACCCGAGACGTTATAGTAGTCTTCGATTAGCTTCTTGAAGGACTTCGACGCGTCCGGATTCGGCGTGCTTCCCAGCGCTTTCGCCGCCATAGACATGCCGTAGATGCGCTGCATTTCAGGATTCGTGCACTCTCCCTTCTCATTGCGCTCCAACTCCTCAAGTAGCGCTCGGAGAAAGCTTATGGGTTCACGGTGCCGCCGCCGGCTCCGTGGTTCCCTTCGCGAATCGCTTATGGGGCTTTTGTCGCGGATGCTTTCTAGTTTTTCTCCGCGTAGCGGCCAAAGACGTTCTGCTGACTCTTGAGAAGAAGCGGGTTGCAAAGCCAAAGCGGTGGTGGCAAGAATGAGAATGGCCGAAGGATGCATCCTAGGGTAAGCGATTAGCAATACAGAGGGCATAAGTCTTACGAGGAGCTACTTAACAAGAATAACAAACCTGAGGCATGCAAGTAAATCACGGAACGGGCAATGACTGCGAATCTACCTTCATATGTGCCCGAAGATCATGTCGTGCGTCGCGTCGCGAAAAGGCGAAATCGAGGGCATGACTTAAATCACGCGGGCGTCATGGCTCTAGAGGACGCATTTGCAAATTTTCATTGAAAGAGACCAATGCATGGTTGAAGGAACGTGGACTAGACAATGATGACGAGGGTTCAGCAGGGCTTAGCACACCGACGAAGCCACGGCCCTCCCATAAAAACGTTTACAACAAGAGAAACGTGCGCCAATAAAACTACAAAAACGTGCGTCGCAACTGCAAGTGATGTCGCTAAACACATTCGTGCGTGCGCTGGTCGACTGCTGCAGTTTGTAAACAAAGTCCGCGAAACGCTTATGATTACTAACGCTGCAACGTTTTTGAGCGATGTCGCGTAAAAAAAGCCAATGCGATTCATTTTTAGAGCGCGCTCCGTTCGCAGTCTCTTCCGCAGTGAGCGGCAATACATTGCCGTGGAAAGAGGCCACCTGGGCCGCTAACAGAGCCCGCCGCTGTGCGAGATGCCTTGCCGGGCAGAGACGGGAATTGGTCCCGACTGAGGCGACCCAACAGCGCTTTAGTTATAGCGATTTTTTGTCGTTGCCGCATCGCCTGACATCAGTTGAGCTGCTTCGAAAACGACAACCAATGATTAGCGAGCAGGAGTCAGAACATTTCTACGTTAGATTTCAGCCTTGCGGCGACACTTTAATGTAGACTTCGCTAACCCCCCGAGCCGTTCACCCGGCCCGAGTTGACCCCAACCCTGGGCAACCGGGCCCTAAGCCCTTCGGGCCGTACCGGGCCTAGGGTAGGCCCGGCCCGGTTGGGCCCGGTAAGAGCCTCAAAAATAGAAAAATTTTGCCAAATTTTAATCATTTTTTGGCCAATTAAGACGAATAATCGCTATGAAGGCGCCTGCGGCAAGCAGTCTTGGATGGCAAGACCAGAGGATAATTTATTAAACATATTATGAACAATAAAAATCGACCAGCAAAAAAGTACCTAAGGGGGGACCAAGGGGATTTTTCGGACCGGACTAAAAACTTGAGGCCGGAGATCCGGCCCGGCCCGGGCCCGCCTCCGGGCCCCGGGCCGGACCGGGCCGTGATTCAAAAGCCCGCGGGCCGGGCCGGGCCTCGACTTGAAGGCCGTTTCACAGGGTTGGTTGATCCTCCCCGAGTCGTTTTCACGGCTCGAGGGCCGTTCACACTAAAATTTTTATCTCGATTTTGCTTCGAAACGTAAGGGCGATTCGTTTGGTCATGACTTTCGCGTCAACTTTTTAGGTTGTTTACGCATGTAGAAGGTGACCCAGCACTTTTCTGCAAAGTTTTCTAGGAATACTGAAAAAAGTGGGCCGAGTTGACCCTCCGCGAACCGTCACCCTAGCCGTTTTAACGGTACGGTACGGGTTGAACAGGCCGTAAAACGGTATGGGCGCCGAAGTCTACTTTGATGTTCATACCCAAACGGGGTTCGGTCGCGAAAGGGAATCGGATATGTTGGCAACAAGACCGTCCCGAGTCGAGTCGACGTAGTCGAAGACAAACGTTTGGAAAGAGCTGGGAGTAACAAAAAACTAGCTGCTTGCAGGACGCCCTCCAGCCGACGCAGGGCGTAGCGTCTTGAAAACGAGCCGCTATAGGCTCGGTTCGACGCAAATTGGGACGGAGAGCAACTGCACTACGGACAAGAGCGGTCTGAAGGAACGATGCGAATTTGCATTCGCGGATGAAGCAGTTTGCAAACGCATTCATTCGCGGCGGCGACGCATTCGAAATGGGTTTAAGAGATCCGTTCAAGGACCCTGCAAAAGATTCTCGCTTCCTGGGTAGCCCCTGGCGCTGGAACTGGTTGCTGCCACATCGAGCCGCTTTGTTGACCCCCCCCCCCCCNAGGCGGCCAGCGTTCGCTGCGTGGTAGTAGGCAGCGCGAAGATGAATGGAGGGCCGCCGCGGGAGGGATAAATGCACGCAATTTTGCGTAGCAAATAACCTCGTGGACTCTGTTCACGACACTGCGGGCCGACGACGAAGGTGGTGATGGTGAAGGTGGCGACGTCGAAGATGGCGCGATGGTGAAGAACAAAGAAATAAAATAAGAACAAGGTGAACAAAGTTAAAGAAATATAACGAAGCGAATAGCAACGGGACGCAGCAATTGGGCGATTTAGTACCGCACAGAGGGAGGTGGATGCCGAAAGCAATGAACGGTATGTACATGAGGATGAGATCTGTCACTGATCGGTCCTCGGGTCCTGGTGGCGATGTTCTGCCTTGGCGGTAGTTCGCTTCTTGAGGAGAGCTTCGAGTCGGCGAGTGAGGTCGTCGATCTGCGGCTGGAAGGTGGTGGTCAGCTGGTCGACGGCCTTCTTGGCTGCGAGCTCGAGCAATGGAGCGAGCTGAGCCTTGTCCATGCGCAAGAGAGCGGCTTCAATCTCGCTGTCATCCGCGGTGGAGGCGGCTGCGATGGAGACGACTGCTGCGCCGGTCGTCGAGCAGTTGCCAGGGGGGCAAGCACTCTCAGACTCAGCTTCCTCGGGTCGGTTGTCGAAGGTGGCATCTGTCTCGACACGGTTAGTAGGCGAAGTGACGGCTGCCACGGAGGGAACGACTTCGGCGCTGGCCGTCGAGCGGTTGCCAGGGGGGCAATCGCTCTCAGAATCAGCCTCATCGTGATGGTCGCAGATGGCGTTGGTCGTCCTCGGCTTGATGATGTCGCCGTTCGCTCCGAGCTTGGCGTCGATCGACGGCGGGTACGGTTTCGCTCGGACGTCCCCTTTGTACCAAGTCCACAGGTCGGAGCCGTGCCACTCGCGCATGTTGAACTTGCGAGCTTCGACGGTCGACCAGTTGTTGGTGGTACCATCGGCAGACTGGTATCGGTCGGTCCAAGGCGGGAGCACTCCGCGCTTCTGGAGCTTCAGCTGGTCGTAGTACCAGAGACTGACGTCGTACGGGTGGAGGATGACGCGAGCGTGCGGCAGGAGCTGTTCCCGCTGCAGGTACACGTTGAGCACTTCGGAAGTCCACGTGTCCAGCCTGGAGCGGTTGTACGGTGGCAGCACGACGTACTGGTGGACGTGGCCGAGATGCGTCGTGAAGTGGTGGCAGGCCTCGGTGATGAGCTGACCGTAGTCTAGGTTGGCATTGTTGATGTACTGGGTGCCGAACCAGAAGTAGACTCGCTCCGTGTCGGATCCAGGTAGAACGTGGCGAATGGTGCGGAGAACGTCCTCGCGGTTAGTCGAGGGCACGATGATGATGGAGATGCCTTTGACAAGCTCGTCGCAGAAGAGGAAGTCGTTCTCCTCGTCGACGATGAGGATCCACTTCTGCAGTCGAGTGCGGAGTTCGTGCGGCCAGTCGCTGTGGAACGCGTTCCGTCCGAACGTGAGGGGAGTCCGGTCGAAGATGACCTCGCCGGATTCCGCAGCCTCGATTCGTCGGAGTACGTAGAGTTTGTAGACCCTCTCTTTCAGGTTGTAGAGGATGGCGCGCGCGCTGAAGACGATCTTGTCGATGGCCTTCTTGAACTCCTTCGGGATGTCGGCGGATTGGAGCCACTCGGGCGACCAGCAGGTAGGTCCGCTGAGACACTCGTAGAGTTGGGCGAACGCTTTGTAGCAGTAGCAGCACCACCGCTCGGCTGCCAGCCCGAAGTCCTTCTCGCTCGGGTACGGTTCTTGCTTGGCGTCGACTCCCTGGATCATCTTGGAGTGGTGTCGCTGGATGGCGACAGCGATATCGTAGTCCAGGTCGCGCGCACGTAGCACCTCGGCGATGAACTTCAGAATGGCCTCCATGCGGTTGCGATTGCCTGCAAGGCGTACGGCATGGACGAGAAGGATCATCTGGCCGAATGAGCGGACGTGAAGCCGCATCAGTCCGTTGAGGAGATCCTTCAAGTCTTCTCGGGCCGCAATCTGCTTGAAGCGGAGCCAGTCGTTCTTGAAGATGATGAGCGTTGCACCGACGGAGACGTGGAAGCCTTGAGGTTCGTCTCGTCCGCAGCAGACGTTGTTCGGTTGCCAGGTCGAGTGATCGACGCAGCCGGGAGTCCGTTGGAGTTGGATCCAGAAGAAGGCCTCCTGGGCGCGCCGTTGCGAATGCGAGCGCAAAGTCTCGTTGTCGAGCTTGGGACGCCTCTTTCCTCTCGCGTCCTGCACGAAGCAATGGAATTGGAGCACCTGACGGAGCATCTCCTCAAGCGACATGTAGTTGGGCATCCGTGACCAGTCAACGAGCGGACTGGAGTCGAAGAGCGGGATCTTGATGCTAGTCGGCCGTCGAACGGTGGAAGTTGCTGCGGCAGAGCTTCGCCGGTCACGAGCGCTTCTGGTAGCTCGTAGCGGGTCGGCTTCGAAGGCTGCCCTTGCTCCGAGCGGCTGTCCGCGCTGCATGTACTCGTTTGGCGGAGCTGCTAGGTTCGGTGGCCGAGAGGCATAGATGCGGCTGTCTCCGGAGAGCGGTAGGAACTCCTGGTCGTCCTGGGGCGCAGCGTCGGTGGTCAGCTGTTCCTCGTCGACCATGATGCCGGGAACGACGTTGGGTTCTGGGAACCGTTGTAGCCAGAGCTGGTCGTTGCGAGCTGCTGTCCGTCGGCGCCATTCCACTGCTTCAGCGGAGGTGTCGTACGGAATCGCTAGATTTTCGGCTCGAACTCTGGCGTAGAATTCTCGGAGCTGTTCCGAGCTTTCGGTGCCCTCCGGGATCGTGAGGTTGGCAGCTCGGACTCTAGCATGGTAGTCCTCGATAGGATCTGAGCGTGCAGCGGCGGCCTGGGTCTTCAACTGCTGGTGCTGGTGCATCAGGCGTTCACGGCGGTTGGCGACTGAGGCTGCGTGCATCGCTTGGATTCGCTCCCAGTAGTCCGCCTCAGGCTCCTCCGCTGCCAGGGGGGCAGAATCGGAGTTGGACTGCTCGGTTGGTGGGTTGTCGTCGCACTCATCCGCTGCCAAGGGGGCAGAATCTGAGTTTGACGAAATGGTGATTGTCTTCTTGTCCTGGCCACCGCACTCATCCGCTGCCAGGGGGGGCAGAATCTGAGTTTGGTGGGGGACTGGCGTTTGTTTCCTGATCATCTTGATGGTCAGCCCTGGCGACCGCGACGAGCGAAGGTGCGCGGGTAGTCTGATTGGCTGGGCTGCTGGTGGGCGCCTGCTGGAGGTGAGCACTGTTACTTGGGTTCTCAGCTGACGGGGTGACAAGTTCCGACAGGATGGTGGTGCTCGAGGTGTCCCGAACTGCCAGGGGGGCAGGGTTGGACTGCGGCTGCTCGCTGGAGGGATCGCTGGGACCGGTGGGCTGGAGCTCCATGGTGCGGTCGACTTCTGAAATCAGGAAAATAGAGTGGATGTCAGCGATCTCTCCGAAGGAACACGATGTAGTCTCGCGAACAGGCGCATCCCCAATAGGGTACAGGTGTTCCAGGGCCCGATTGGTGTCTTCGTGGGTGCGGCTGAAGCGAATCCTGGCACTTCTTTCGAGCTTGTCCGCTGAAGGTAGCAACTCCAGTACGAGAGCGAGCCGCCAGTCGGTACGCGGGAGACCGGCCTCTTTGACAAGTACCAGGCCTCCGGCCTGGATGGTGTTCTGACCGAGCTGACGGCGCTTGCTGTCTATGCCGCGGCTGCGTAGGTCCAGCAGGACACCGTCTCGAAATTGGAGCCAGAAAGCGTCGGCAAGGTCCCTGGACTTTTGGAGGTCCCTTAAAAGCTTGGCGTGGAGCCGGTTTTCGCCAGGTGCAACGAAATCCGGATCGTCCCGGGCTCGAGTGGGATCGGAAGGCGGGTCCAGAGGGTCCTTTTGCGGCTCGTCACGAAGTAGCGGTTGCAGAAAATCGATTGGCCGAATGAGGTAGAAGTCGGTGCTGCTGTCGGCCACGTATGAAAGCGGTCGGCAATTAGCGGTCCGTTCGGCGCAGGCGAGTAGCGTTCGGTATTGTTCTTCAGTCGGCTTCGATTTTCCGATGCTACGCTTCAACGAGTGCTTGACGATGCCGATCAACCTTTCGTACGATCCGCCACGCCACGGACTGAGTTCGGTGATGGTTTGCCACTCGATGTTGTTGCGGTGGCAGAAGTCCGTGATTCGTTCTTCGTCTGGCGTGAGGTCGGATCGAGGGATGGTTATGCGTGGCGCTGCGTTGGGCGGAATTGAGTCTGCCAGGGGGGCAGGTGCTCTTTTCCGAATGGAGAGGCGTCGACTGACTGCCTCGCGGACCGGATTGCGCCTTTTAACCGCTTGTGGCGGGGCGTGCTTCTGCTTGATTTGGTTGATGACCTCTCTCGCGGTCAGGAAGCTGAGGCCGTTGTCTGACAGTATCCGCGCAGGGAATTCGCGTCGGGACCCAAATCGTTGAAAAGTGTCGAGGAATGACTGCGTGGAGAGGTCGGGACAGAGTTCCAGGTGAACGCAGCGGAACGTCATGCAGGTGAAGATGGCCACGGAGTACTTGGCGGGGGTGAAGCCTCCGGATTCGTGCGGTCTTCGAAGGTGAACGGGCCCGAAGAAGTCGAGGCCGGTGTGGTAGAAAGGCCTAGTTTGCGAGACTCTGGAGAGAGGTAGTTGCGGCCATGGTGGTGTGACGCACGGCTGCATGGCTTCTCGGCGGCATTCGAAGCAGTGGGCGTGAACGGCCTTCTGGATCGTTCGGCGGCCTTGAGTGAACCAGTAGCGCATGCGAACGTTGGCGAGGGTGGTGGTAGTACCCGCATGTCCGTTGTTTCGGTGGTAGTCCATGATGATGTAGGCGGTTTCCGGAGCTTGCCGTGGCAGGAATATCGGCGTGAGAGCCGTTGGACGCAGCTTCATGTTCCCGAGGCGGCCTCTGACGTATAGCAGCCCGTGGTGCTCGAAGATTCCCAGGTTCCGGCGGTCATCGTCGGAAGGAGGGTGGCTAAGCTGGGCCTTGCGGATGATGATCATCTCGGTGATGTGGAGGTCTTGAAGGCTGGGTCGACGAGGTTTGCAGTCGAGTAGGCAGTCTTCGAGTCGAAGCCCCAGGGCTGGAGCATGTCGTCGTGGGCCAAGTCGTTGACGAGCGCCTCGGAGCATGATGGCAGCTGCGCGCAGGACGTAGTACGTTATGCGCACGTGTTCAGTCCAGCGAAAATGAGCGTCTCCAATGACTGGAGGTAGAACTGGTGCCGACGGCAGTTTCGGAGCTGGGCGAAGGGCTGCGTCTTCTGCAGGTTGGGTACGAACGTCAGCCGCGACGGTAATCGCGGCTACTGCGCTGACGGAGCAGGAAGTGGGCGGAAGCGGCTCGGTAATGGTGTCTAGTGGATTTTGCTTCTTCCGCCCCCGCAGCTTGCACCGCGGAGTAGGTGTAATGAACGCGTCAGCGTAGAGTGCTGCGAAAACCGTGCTGCCGTACTGTTCGATTCCTTCCTGTGAGTTGCCAGGGGGGCAAGCCACAGTCAGAGAAAGCGGTTGCTTCGGCCATTGCGATGAGTCGAGTGTCAGGAACGAGGGTCCATGCCACCATTTCTTGCAGTGTTGGAGGTCGGCGGCAGCGATTCCGCGAGAGATGATGTCGGCCGGGTTTTCATCGGTCGGCACATGGCGGAATTCAGCGTTGAACTCGTCCCGGATTAGTCGGACTTCCGTCAGCCTGTTGTGGACCCAGACCTCCTTGATCTTCTCGGTGTCGGCGATTTGGTGGAGCACGATGGTGGCGTCGGACCAGAGGTAGGTAGCCGTGATGGGAACGTCGAGCTCCTGGTGAAGGAACTTGATAACACGGCTGCCGAGGAGAACGCCGAGGAGCTCCATGCGTGGGATGGTGTACCGTTCCGCATCTTTGATCGGTTTGACTTTGGCCCGAGCGTAGACGAGGTTAACGTTGTAGGTGCCGTTCGAACCGGGAATTCGCAGGTAGGCGGTGGCGCCGTACGCTTGACTGGATCCATCTGTGAAGACGTGAACTTCTGCCGAGTTGATCTTATCGTCGGTCAGGCGGCGTGGAATCCGGATGGTGGTGGTGTCGAAGTCGCGGATGGCTTCTCGCCAGAGGGCTGCGTGTTCATCGGACACGTCTTCGTCCCAATCCTTCCCGGCCTTCCAGACTTCTTGGATGACGAGTTTGAGCAGTAGGGTCACCGGTTGAATGAATCCTAGCGGGTCGAAGACTCTAGCGACGATGCTGAGCATGACGCGCTTGGTGAGTCGGTCCTCGTCAACGGCCTTGCGGCGTTTACGCTTCGGCTTCTTAGAGCGTACCGGTCCGTTGGTAACTGCCAGGGGGGCAGGTTCCTTGGTCTCGGTCCGAGTGGTGGTAGTGTCGTCCGGTTTTGGCTGTACGGAGGCTGCAGCACCCGTCGCTGCCAGGGGGGCAGACCGGGTGGGCTGCCTAGGCCGGAGCGGAATGTCCCAATAGTCGGCAGTGACGTTCCATCGAATCCCGAGCTCGCGGAGCTTGTTGAGGTCAGCTCTGTCTGCAGGATCGACGGCGTCGTTGAACTTGGTGTTGTTGGAAGCGTATTCGCGAAGAGGCATCTGGGCTTTGGCGAAGATCGCCTTTGACTCCCGATACTTCTGGAGGGCTTCATCGACGTTGTCGGCCATGAGGAGGACGTTGTCGACGTAACAGTTCTTCAGCATCTCCAGGGCGACCGGAGTGCCTTCGCTCTCGAGGTGCTTCTTGATGACGCCTGCCAGAAGGTACGGAGACGATTTCAGTCCGAACGGTACGCGATCGAAGCGGTAGAAGATGACGTTGTCGTCGGTGGGTTCCTTGGTCCTGGTCCCTGGACGGGTCCTTGAACCAGACGAACCAAAGGCAGTCGCGGTGGGATTCCTTGACGGCCACTTGGAGAAACGCCTTGCCGATGTCGCACACGATGATGATCTTCGGAATGCGGCTGCGAAGCAGAACACCGGGTATCGTTGGTAGGAATACCGGGCCGCGGTAGAGCCAGTCGTTGAGGCTGGAGCGCATGGGCAGCTTCGCACTTGCATCGTAGACCGGCCGTGTGGCGGTGGTCGTGGATTCCTTGTGGACCGGGTGATGCGACAGGCAGTGTTTCGTTTGCCGCGTTCGGAGCGGCGCGGTGTTGATGAAACCGCGCTGTAGGTAGTCGCGAATGATGCCATCGTACTCGGCGAGCTTCGTCGGTACTTTGGCTAGCGAGTTGCGGGTGGAAATGGCGCGTCCTTTGCCGAGCTTCATGTTAGTCGGCAGTTCCTCGTTGGACGGAGGTTCGCCGTCAGCTGTGCGGAAGAGGAGAGGGACCTTGTAGCGTCCATCCGGCTCGCGAGTGATGAGCTTGTCGAGCATGTCCGCAGCAGCTTGGTCGTCGGGCGTCATCTCGTTGGTGCCGATGCCGGCATTCTCCAGGAGTGAGAAGTCGCCGAAGATCTCAGCATCGGATTTGTCAACTAGCCCGCTGAAGTAGCCAGTGACCGTGGTTTCCTCGGGCACATCGAGACATGGTGCTGCCAGGGGGCAGACCATGCTGTCTGTGCTTCTGTGGCACCCTCAGCAGCGTAGGTTGCTGGGAATGGCGTGGTGTTGAACTTCGAACGTGGTGGCGGTGGTGGAAATATGGCGATGGGGTGCGTTGCAGAACCATCTTCCGAGCACGCCAGGTGGCCGACGCTCGAGTTGCCAGGGGGGCAATCGAGTTCAACGCACATGGCTAGGCTCGTGGTGTCGACGTTCGAAGTTGGGTTGGCGACTCGTCCGGCTCCGCCGATCATCGGTCCCAGAATGGTCTGGATGAGGTCGAAACCGTTCGGAAGTCGCGCTTCCGTGTGGCGTCGGAACAGCTGGACGGTGTCTTGTCCAATAAGGATGTCTGGCGTCTCTCGGGTCGAGATCAGGGTGACCTCGTTCTTCAGTAGCGGTGGGAGTTCGTGTTCCTCAACCAGCGCCGTGGATACGGCTTTGACGATGCAGTCTGGTGCTGCTGTCGCGGCGAGCGACATCGATTGGCCTCGGCGAGAGCGGAGGACGAGGGTGGTGGCGAAGCCATCCATGAGCATCGGTTGTTTGCCGCCGAAGACGTTGACGCGTAGGCGCCGGGATCCTTGATCTGGTAGGCCTAGGTGTTCGGCCAGTGTTGTGGAGACGTAGGTCAGCGAACTTCCGCTGTCGAAGAAGACGGTGACGTCGCGCGAAGCTCCGTTGGAAGGGTTCACGGCGGTCACCTTAGCGCACTCGAGTAGCACCGTGCGTGTGTCGGCACGAAGCGATGCACTCACGGCGTACGCGCTTGGGTCTTGGTCTGGCGGGAACCTGTCTTCGTCATCGTAGTATGCATCAGAAGGCACTGTTGGCGCATCGCTGCAATGTCCGATGGAGTCGGGGTACGATTCGTCCTCATCCCAAAGTTCATGCCTCCGTCCGTCGGCATCCGGGTCCTGATCCGAAGACTCTGCGAAACCGGCACGGTCCTGTGCTCGGTCGAACTTGGGCGTATCGTACGTGGGCGGACGTCCGGCCGTCTTTAGAAGGGACTGAAGACGGGAGAGGATCCCATCGACGTCACAGGCGTGGACGCCCTTCATAGACACGTCCTCAGCGGTCAAAGCGGTCGTCGGACGAGAAGTGCGTGCACGTCCTTGAGGGCCGGTTCCGGAGCTCCTCGACCTCTTCTTCCTGGGGATTTTCTTCGAGTTGGCCTTGTCGCTGCTCGGCGTCGGGCCCGTCTCTGCACTCGGGGGCAGTTTTCCATGCGCGGTTGGCTCTCGGTCCTGAGAGCCGCTCCACTTGACGGCTTTCTTAGCTGGAGCTTGCCGCTTATCAACGCTTGGCCCGCCGTGGGCACTACCACTTGCGTCGTCCGCCGCTCGTGGTCCTTCTTTGCGCACTGGGCTGTGACGCGGAGTTCCCCGTTTCCAGGTCCTGATTGGTGCTTCCGGGCAGAGTGCGCGATGGTGTTTCAGGCGCTCTCCACAATGTTGGCACGGCTCCAGCGTCCGTTGAGGGCACTTCTCAGCCCAGTGGCTTCCTCTGAGGCAGAGGAAGCAGTATTTCAGCTCTCTGGCGCGACGCCATCTTTGTCTGTTGGTGCGGTAGACGGTGCATTGTGGGGCCCAGTGCGGGAGGCCGCAGAAAGCACACGTTATCCGGTCTTGCCGAGGTTTGGCAGCTGGCACGTATTCCACTTCGGCTCCATAGCCGTCGTGAGGTCCACGATTCGCATTGCTCGGGTAGCGTGGTGAGCTCGGTCTTGGAGGCGTCCTCCTGCCAGGGGGCAGTGGTCGCCGGTCGTCGTCTTCGTGAACAAGGAGCCGGTCTTGACGGAGCTCTCTAGCACCTGAACGTAGTGGTGCAGTCCTCGAAGGATGGAGCTGGTCGTCTTCTCCTTGATGTAGTCCGAGTTGCGGATGAGCTCGAGCTTGAGCGTTCCGGTGAGCTTGGACATCAAAGTTTGCTCGTAGAGCCGGTTGGAGTCGACGTCGTCGCCGAGTTGCTTCAGGCTGTTGGTTACTCGAAAGGCTTCGCCATAGAATCGGCGTAGGTCCGATACCGTTTCGACTGGTGATCGGAGGCCGATGAGGTCCGCCATGAGCAGGTTGCGAATCATGTCCTCGTTGCCGTACTGGTCTTCAAGAAGATCGAGAACGACGTAGTAGCTCTCGTCCGTGATCGGGTAGTTATTGGCTAACTCGAGCGGCTCGCCGCGCAGAAACTGGAGCAGATACTGCAGCTTATGGCGCGGTCCGAGATCACGGTAGCCTTCAACGACGTCCAGGAAGCGATTCCGGAACGTCGGAAATTTCCGAATGTCGCCATCGAACAGAGTGATGGGGAGCTCCTTGAGGACGAGTGGCGTGTCCTTTGTGTCGCGGTGGAACGTTGCCTTGCGGTAGAATGTGCAGGCTACTTCTGACTCAGTGAGAGCTTCGGTGGTAGGTGCAGTGGCAGGATGTCCCTGAGGTTCACTGGTGACGGTGGTCCTCGGAGGAAGTCTGCTGGTATCGACTGGTGGCTCGCGAAGGAAGAGGCTCGGAAGCTCCCTCGCTCCGGTCGTTGTCGAGGCATTCTTAACGAGCTGTCTTGGTGGCGGTGTTGTTGACCTGCTCGGTGGCGGTGTTGCCGTTCGCGTTGGGCGCGTGTTTACGCCCACTGATCTGTTTGCCAGGGGGGCAAGCGGACCAGGGTCGCGCGGAGTCGCGATGGTGGCAGAGGACGGCGTGTCGGTCCGTCCGGGTTGCCATGCGATCGATCTTGTTTCGGCCACGTTGCTGTCGGCGTATGCCATAACGCCGGCGGCATCCCATCCACGCGGTGTGTAACGGTACACGTTGAAGTCCGGCTCCGGTGACGCGCTCAGAGGCGTGTTGTCTCCGTGGTCCAACTGTTGGACGATCGGCACGTCTCGATGAGTTACAGGAGGCTGTTGTGCACGGGGGCTGCGGACCCGGTTGTAGTACTCGTTGGTGGTGATCAGCGAGGTGCGGCTGGACGACGAGCTGTCATCGGACTGGTAGGCGTAGAAGTGCCGGCGCGGATCCTCGTTGATCGTCACCTGAGGTCGTGGCGTGGTGTGGGCTGATGAGCTGGGTTCCTCCGCTTCCAGGGGGGGGGGGCAGAATCGGAACGTTGGTCAGCAAGGCTCTGCGCTCCGTCTTCGTCCGCTGCCAGGGGGGCAGAATCGGAATTCGGTGGCGGGCTCATGTGGTTGTTGACGGCTGCGGCTGGCTGTCGAGCTGCGGCCGGAGATTCACTCGGAGTGCTTGCCTCGCGTTCGAAGCCTGCCCGAATGACAGGGTCATCGAAGAGGGACGCGTGGTCGGTCACTGCGTCGAGGAGATCTCTATAGTCGTTGATGAGCTGGACGAGCTGAGCGTCGAGAGCCGTTGGATGGAGTTCTGGTTGCTGGAAGAACGTCTCAGCGGCGTGGTACATCTGGCAAGCCCAGTCGTCGGTGTCGCGGTGTCCTGCGAGCTCGAACTCGACGGTGAGCTGGCGCCATTTGTCCGCCGCTTCGTTGTAGTCGGTAACGTACTGCTGAAGCTCTGCGATGATGTTGTTGATGGTCGCGGTGAGGTGAGATAGTCGCTGTCCATCATCCTCAAGCGTCGGTTGCAAATCCTGGAACTGGTCCTGGTAGAGCCGAAGCCTGCGAATGAGGAATTCGATGTGTCGCCGGTACTCGAACGCGCGGTCCTCATAGGTGCGTTGGAACCTCCGGACGTTGCGAGTAACGTGCTTGCCTTACATCGTCGAAGTCCCTGCCATTCTGACAGCTATTCCTCGATGCCTGTTGATGACGGCGGCGTCCAAGCTAGCTAAGGACCGGGTTGCCAGGGGGACAAACGGTCTTTAGGCAGCTCGCGATGAGAAGTGTAGAGGGAGACGGTTTCGGCGTCGTAGTCGGTCCGCTTGAAGGCGAATCGTCGTAGACGCACCGGCGTAGAGCCCCCACGTGTCGAGAAGAAAGAGGTTAGCTACTCCTCCAACTTCAGGGCAGGCCAGTTCACGAGCTGGCACTCGGTTCCTGTGCACTGGAACGGTTTACTCCGCTTCTACGCTTCTCAAATCGCTAACTGCTTGGTCCCTCGCTGGCTCGGGCACACAAATAAAGCAGGGCTTTATTGCGACGTAGGTTGTACCTCAAATTCGGGTATTTAAACCCCGTGAACAAAAGTAAGTCACGAAAGGTACATGAAAACACGTAAATAATAGAGAAAATAACGACGAGTCGTCCGACCGCCGAAGGAAGATCCGCCGAGGTCCGGCTCTTCCAGTAGGACTGCCAGGGGGGCAGCCTACCGTCCAAGCGGAGGGCGCTCCAGAGGATCCGTAGGAGATCTGCCAGGGGGGCAGGTACTCCCACTTCTCCTCAGCGCTGGCGGTCGAAGAGCGGCGGCGGCGGTTCCTCCTCGGGAGGCGCCCCGGTGCATCTGCCAGGGGGGCAGGTAGCACGCGGGTCACCTCCGCGTCGACTGGCGGCGAGCGTGTTGGGCGCCGGGTATTTATGCAGTCGGCGAAGGAGGAGGCGTCGCGTGCAGAGAGTCGCTGGCGCGTCGTCCGAAAGAGCGCGCTGGCAGGCGGCCAGCGTTCGCTGCGTGGTAGTAGGCAGCGCGAAGATGAATGGAGGGCCGCCGCGGGAGGGATAAATGCACGCAATTTTGCGTAGCAAATAACCTCGTGGACTCTGTTCACGACACTGCGGGCCGACGACGAAGGTGGTGATGGTGAAGGTGGCGACGTCGAAGATGGCGCGATGGTGAAGAACAAAGAAATAAAATAAGAACAAGGTGAACAAAGTTAAAGAAATATAACGAAGCGAATAGCAACGGGACGCAGCAATTGGGCGATTTAGTACCGCACAGAGGGAGGTGGATGCCGAAAGCAATGAACGGTATGTACATGAGGATGAGATCTGTCACTGATCGGTCCTCGGGTCCTGGTGGCGATGTTCTGCCTTGGCGGTAGTTCGCTTCTTGAGGAGAGCTTCGAGTCGGCGAGTGAGGTCGTCGATCTGCGGCTGGAAGGTGGTGGTCAGCTGGTCGACGGCCTTCTTGGCTGCGAGCTCGAGCAATGGAGCGAGCTGAGCCTTGTCCATGCGCAAGAGAGCGGCTTCAATCTCGCTGTCATCCGCGGTGGAGGCGGCTGCGATGGAGACGACTGCTGCGCCGGTCGTCGAGCAGTTGCCAGGGGGGCAAGCACTCTCAGACTCAGCTTCCTCGGGTCGGTTGTCGAAGGTGGCATCTGTCTCGACACGGTTAGTAGGCGAAGTGACGGCTGCCACGGAGGGAACGACTTCGGCGCTGGCCGTCGAGCGGTTGCCAGGGGGGCAATCGCTCTCAGAATCAGCCTCATCGTGATGGTCGCAGATGGCGTTGGTCGTCCTCGGCTTGATGATGTCGCCGTTCGCTCCGAGCTTGGCGTCGATCGACGGCGGGTACGGTTTCGCTCGGACGTCCCCTTTGTACCAAGTCCACAGGTCGGAGCCGTGCCACTCGCGCATGTTGAACTTGCGAGCTTCGACGGTCGACCAGTTGTTGGTGGTACCATCGGCAGACTGGTATCGGTCGGTCCAAGGCGGGAGCACTCCGCGCTTCTGGAGCTTCAGCTGGTCGTAGTACCAGAGACTGACGTCGTACGGGTGGAGGATGACGCGAGCGTGCGGCAGGAGCTGTTCCCGCTGCAGGTACACGTTGAGCACTTCGGAAGTCCACGTGTCCAGCCTGGAGCGGTTGTACGGTGGCAGCACGACGTACTGGTGGACGTGGCCGAGATGCGTCGTGAAGTGGTGGCAGGCCTCGGTGATGAGCTGACCGTAGTCTAGGTTGGCATTGTTGATGTACTGGGTGCCGAACCAGAAGTAGACTCGCTCCGTGTCGGATCCAGGTAGAACGTGGCGAATGGTGCGGAGAACGTCCTCGCGGTTAGTCGAGGGCACGATGATGATGGAGATGCCTTTGACAAGCTCGTCGCAGAAGAGGAAGTCGTTCTCCTCGTCGACGATGAGGATCCACTTCTGCAGTCGAGTGCGGAGTTCGTGCGGCCAGTCGCTGTGGAACGCGTTCCGTCCGAACGTGAGGGGAGTCCGGTCGAAGATGACCTCGCCGGATTCCGCAGCCTCGATTCGTCGGAGTACGTAGAGTTTGTAGACCCTCTCTTTCAGGTTGTAGAGGATGGCGCGCGCGCTGAAGACG
>JNEY01000393.1:112798-125365 GCA_020875895.1 Aphelenchus avenae
TCTTGCCGTTTTGCATTGTGAAAATTTAACCGTTTTATTAATTTTCTCATTTTAGGCATGCCTAAGAAACCGCCGCCCGTGCAGTTCTACCTCAGCTCAAGTTCTTCCAGCTCCAGCGAGGACGACGGCCAACCACCTCGGCCACGTCGCGTTTCGCCGCTAATCTCCTACGCCGGGGTTGTCGACGGCAAACGACGTCCGCCTTCCGGCTCCATTGCTTCCCAGCTTGCGCCTCTACAACTGGATTCGACTCCGGCGACGCCTTCTACTCTCTCGTCTGTGGACTCAATCGACATCAGCGGGATGCTCTCGCCCGGCGCTGAGCAAATGCCCATTTCACCCGCTACTGAAGCCGCACTGCTAGCTTCACCGGACTCCACAGTCCAAAGCGTCGCAAGACCGGCTTCCGGTGACTTAAGCTCTTCCAATCTAGCTGCTACGCAGCCAGATGTCGGAAGTGCGACCGATCTCACCGATACTCGGTCAGATCACGCAGTCGCCAGCCGTCCAATCAATGTAACGCCCCAACAGCTCTCATCCGCCCCGACTCGTATCCCCGGTAAGATGTCAGAGTCGGAAAATATATCTAACCTTAACAAGGACTATTTAGTTTCCGTTGCACGTCCTGACTCTGGAAGCGCTATGGATCTGACTGAACCTCAGACAGATCAGGAAGCCGCATCAGTTCCCACTAATGCAACGCCTGTCCAGTTATCCGCTTCCTCGTCTCTAGCCCCGGTACCTCAAACGCAGTCACTTGAAGCAACTACACAGCATCTACCCATCGGAGCAGATGTCGCGACTTCTTCTGGCTTGACAAACCATGCAAAGCCCCTCTCGCCACCGAATGGATCCTCCCCGGCTAAACGGGTCTGCAACTTTAGCGTAAGCGGGCAGGTGCCTCCTATTCATAAGTTATATTCAAACCATAAGTACACAAAACTGTTTAAGGTCGATGCCTCGCAATGCGCCGACGATCCACAAGACCACCATAGTGGCTCCGGCACCGACCGCACCTCCACGCCGGATACAGTGGTAATGCAGCCAACAAGCAGTGCCAACGCTCGACCTGTCCTAAATCCGGTAGTGCAGCAACTCCTCACGTCAGCAGCCGCCGCCATTAACACCGCATGTGGATTCGAAAATACCGGCTTTAATTCTCAATTCAGCAACGACGCCTTCAGCAATACCGGATTCCCAGACGTGAGCCGTCCGCCTCCACCTCTGCCGGCACAATGGCAACGCCGACCGTTCAATCGCACACCGCAGAGGCAACACGTTCCGGAACCAAGCAAAACCTGGACCCGTGACGAGCCGCCGTTCACCTACCGCGTGATTCAGCGACTACAGCGCCAATGGGTCGCCGTTCGCGACACGAAGCCTAGTGCCAAACGGTTCGAGCTCCCCGATCTGCCGCCCTTCATCCACATTACGGAGAGCGACGTCACCTTCCAGCCTAACGATCAGGACGCCACGTCCAACACCCTTCTCGTTGGTGATCGTATCGACGTCCGCCAGATTACAATGAAACCAGGGCGCATGCCACAGGACACCAACGCTACGGTAACTGAGCATCTACGGAACGGTCAAATTTGGGCCAGCGCCTCGGGTTCTAAGGTCACCTTGCAAGAACGTCGATCTAGGATCCTGAAAATCGCAGGCCTCGTCGTGGCGACGGACGATAAACGCTCGAAGGGACGACGGCTTCGAGTAACTTGCCGCTACTGCCTAGACAGCGTCAACGTTCCATCCGTGGCCATGTCCGCCGACTGCTCTTCACTCAAGGCAGGAGATAGGGTGGTCATCCTGATGTACACGCCACCGGACGAGTCCTTCATGCCCGACAACCAGAGCTATTGGTTACCGCCGCGATCCTTCGCGCAAAGCACCGAGGCCATGATCACTCTACAAGACAAAATTCTCGCTCACGTGCGCCCATGGAATTCGGCTGTCGACGGACTCCGCAACCTCAACTTGCCTTTTCAGGACGCCAACACTGAGAACTTAATGGAGCAAGTCCGACTGTACGAGGATCTGCTCCTGGCGGCATCAGCAAGGGCACATGAACTTCGTTCGGAGCTACTTCGCTCAGTCCGTTACAACGGTCTTCTGCAACCCCTCGAGCGGACCATGGCACAATTCACGACGGCGCCGTGTGCAACCGATCGCGAGTTCCAACGACAGGCAAGAATTTGGCGCCAGGATGCCCAAGTGCAAATCCAGACCGAATTCCGGCCCTCCGCGTACATAGACGATGACGACACTCTCTACCTTGAAGACCCAGCCTCTGCAGTTCCCACCGTCGGGGTAGCCGTGCTCACGTCAGTCGACGCAGACGAAGTGGCGCGCACATTCACCGTGCAACTACGCGCTGAACCCGCCGACGCCGCAAAGACCGTCATCGAAGACGCCGATCCGGACCTCTGCGCAGTTCTCGAAGGAAGGCTTGAAACGCAGATCGTCTTCTCCCATACTCACACCGGTTACTTAAAGCAGCGCAACGTCTTTACTCAGTCCAAGGTCAGTGAATCGTTCAAGAAGCAACAGCCGTCTTCATTCCCGCTTGCCGCCTACCTCGATGTAGTGACACTGGGGGGACGACCTACCTCTCGAGGGGACGTTGTCCCCTCGATCCCATTTCTGAATGCGGGCCAATGCCTCAGCGCCCACGTCCCAGTTGTTTCGTCGGTGCCAGTGGTTCTGGTCATTTTATAAACGCTCTTCTTGTGACGGCCGTTTCGATAAAGCACACTCAGTATAGTACGTTAGCAAATTTGTAATTCCATTTTCACTAACGGTTAGGTCGATACAGGTCGTTGGCTAAGAGCATGAACTGGTTACTGAAATGTTCGTAACAACAAATTGCTTTCACTGTAAGGATTATAACCACCGCTTGAAGAATCGTTTCTGCACACGCATTACTGAGGCAAACTGCTGTAAGAACATTACAACGCGTGTTAGCTTTTTGTGTATCCCGAAATGCCCGATCGATATGCGCTACCACAAGCTGGCGCTCAGCAGCATCCTATGCGAATGCCTGTACGAAAGGCGAAAAACGGCAGCGATGTAGCGCATCGTCCGAACGAGTTCTTCGATGACTGAGGACCTAAAGACGTGGTCGGCAGTACTGATGATGATACGTACCATTGCCGTTCTGCCGGATCAGGGTATGTTAGCACGGCAAGGCCAGGGTCACCCTGCACGGCACACGACATAGCGTAGACTTGGAAATGGCGTCTTGACTTGTGTCGTACCTTGTACATGCATGCCTATGGGCCATGCGTATCAAGTAGTACCGCATGCAAAAGCATGCAGGTGTCCAGTCATGCGTTCGAAGCTGTTCAGCATGAGATTTTCTCTAGGTTTCCGACGTTCGACCGACGGGTTCTCTGCTTGTGCTAAACGGGCCGCGTCATGTTTTCGGCACAGACTGGGACGGACACCATTGCTTTCACTTGACAGAATCGCTTGAGCCGCAGCCTCGCTACATTTGCGCATACGTTATATGTATACGGATCATGACTTACGATTACTCAAGAGACTGAGACGCAGTGGAGGGGTCATCATGTTTTTTTACTTATCTGCAGGGGTCTCAACTCCAAAACGGGATTCAGGGCCTGGCGTGTCAAATTCAGGGGTTTTTCAGGTGCCAGGGGTCAAATTCAGGGGGTAAATCAGGGGGTATTTTTTCTGCTTTATTTTCCAGGCATTTCAAGATTTACTGTCGCTCCAAAAAACACTTTTCAAATGCCTGTTTGAGCTTTCCGCCAAGAAAGCTTCGCCCGAACATTTCCGCCGTTGCAGGCGGAATTTTTAAAAATAAAACGTGATTTCCGAAGGAAACTGCGTTTTAGCCCGCCGCAGGCGAAGCCAACGACTTATTTCAGTGGAACAATGGGCTTTCTACACGGAAAAAAACTCACAATTCGGATTGTACGTTTTGCGTTGCTCTTGCATTCACTTTCTCAAACTTTCTTCTTCGTTGTTGTAACACAACTTTTCACTCTCCGTCTTTTGCGGCATTTTCTGTAAGTGCATTATGTGCCTTGATCTGCCCGCTTGATTTCAATAAACGTTCAAACTTTCAAATGCTACTGCAAAAATATGACCGTATACCCCCTGAATTTGCTCGTGAAAATCAGGGGCAAAAGGCCAAATTCAGGGGGTACCCCCTTGATCAAGGGGGGTTTGAGATCCCTGCTTATCTGCCTGCTGTACCAGATGTCCCGGCATCAGGGTCGCATTTAGCATAGGGCTGGGGGGAAGCCTCGCCCCTATCGGCGGCCGAAGGATGCCGGTAGCGTCGACACGTAGAGTCGGTTCGATCAAACTGTCGTTAAAGATGCATCGGGCCGCGACGCGAAGCGGCTGCCCGACAGACACTTTACTAGAGCGCCAGCACGCGCCCTAGAAGTTTTTGTCCTTTTGAGAGGCCTGCTGTAGCCCACACACGCCCTGAATTGCACGGCTGCCGAGAGGAAGCGATGTTCGCATAAACTGGAGCATTAAATTTTACCTTCGGCTTCGGCTTTGGCTCCTGTTTTGGTCCCCAGTCTTAACGCAGACATACTCGCGTAGGACCGATTTTCGACAAAGGCTCACCGCGTCATGAACGCACGCACACGGCAAGTCCGAGCGTCGAGGCAAGTTATGATTTCATTGTTTGGAACGCAGTCCTAGGATTCTGCCCGCAAGAGATATATTAGTTTACTAATTTGGAAGAATTTGCTAATAAATCCCCGATGCCCGCCATGGCTTCAAAGCAGCGTACCTTTTTCCTTTTCGGTCTCAGTGCCGTCTTTTTCGTTAAGGATTAAAACGGGGTCGTATCCAACCATGTGCAACGGGCCTTCAAGTCGAGGCCCGGCCCGGCCCGCGGACAAAATTTTGAGGCCCGGGCCTTGACTTCTTAGGCTAGACAGAAAAAATCCCCTTGGTCCCTCCCCCCTTTGGTACTTTCCATAGGCTAAAATGTTGCCTTTTATGATGAGTTCAAAATACAACATTCGAGTATTATCACCTAAAATAGCTTGCCGCAGGCACCGTCAGACGACTTTTTGACTAACTTACCAAAAATCTATTGAAAGTTTGACCAAAATGTGGCAATTTTTGAGCCCTGAGCCGGGCCGGGCCTACCCCAGGCCCGGCCCGGCCCACCCCGGCGGGCCTAGGGCCTGGTTGCACATGGTTGGTCGTATCCCTTTCAGTACTCGTACGGGATGGAGTACGTCATGGCTCGAACATTAAAGCCGTTCCGTGCGGTCTTTGTGGAGGACGGCACGGAACGGCGGTTCAGTACGGATCGGAGTACGGTATGGAAGCGGCTTGCCGAAATACACCTAGACACCCTCATTAGCCGATTCCGTGTGTCCCATGAGGCATGCCTGACGACCGAGCTCTAGCATTTCAGAAAAGTGCGAAGCGGAAGAGCAGAAGCAACAGCTCGTCTCAAACTACAAGTTCTCCAGGGCGCAGAAGCAGATCGAGATCACGTCCACGAACGAGGAGATCTGGCACGAACAACACCATCGGAACGGAAATGTTCGCTCGCGAACACGCAAGGCGCTGTTAGGTTTCTGAAGCAGTCGCTTACGCGAATGTTCCGCGCTTCGAGCTGAACGTCAAGGGACCTCGTCGGTAAGAATGAACACTATCACGACGAGTACTGGTCGAGCATGCGATTAATTCTGGAAATCATCACGGCTCCCTTTGTCCTGTGTTTCTGTGCCATGTTTCCTTCGCTCAAGCATGGTCCGGGCTGCGCTCACTGCTGATGCCTTCCAGCGACCTCACCATGTGCCCCACAGTCGTCTGTTTCGTCCTTCTGTCTTCACCTTAGGAACTCGCTACGCCTAGTGCCACAACCGGTTCTGCCTCTAGTAATGTGCCGGTGAAGGGTAATACTGCACTTAGCCGACTCTTTGATCTAGTAGACATCCCTAGTTGTTGCTGAACTCATTTGCGGATCGACTGTTGTCGTTTTCTAAATCTTTCAGAATTTGTTAATTTTTCGAAATTTCCTTTGGTCCCCTTTATGATGCTAATGGGTTTTTACTAGTGGTTCATAAAGTGCATCAGAATTTTGGTACCAGCTACAGTTTTTTAACCACTATAAAAATTAGTTTATGGTTTGGTAAACATTTCACAACGGGCTCAGTAAAACATAGAGATATTTGTGATATCATAAAATAATTTTTAGCAGTTGTTCACAAACCGCAGAAGAGACCCCGGGTGTCTACTGCACTTTATGAACCGCTAGTAAAAAATCCATTAGCATTCACAATGGTGGACCAAAGGAAATTGCAAAAAAATTCATCGTGAAAATTACTGGAAGTCGTGGAATGCCATGCTTTAATGAGCTCAGTGTTTGCTAAAGATCTCTAGCACGTCACACGAATAGCGTTTACTGTGGTTTATGAAGTGCAGTATTACCCGCTGATGACATCTCGAGGTGGGCATAACTCTTTATAAAATGACACTCACTCAGTTGCTCAATTCTTAATTTCACCTTAAATTAGTCCAATATAGAAATCAGAGGTAGCCGTGCACTCAAACCGTTTGTAAATTGCCACAACAGGGACTGAAGCGCTTCCCTAATGTATGTGTTTAGCGAATCGATGGCTCAAACCCATAATTGCTGACCCGAGTAACCGGAGGGCATGTACTCGAGTAATCGACCATGCTGTGCATGAAGCTCGTCCGCCAGTCAGGGAAGACCTCAGTCAGTGGCATGAATTTCGGCTCTGCCCATCTCTCCACATGACATGTGCCAATCATCATCTCTATGACTGTAGAGAACGGGTGCATCCCTGTGCGGGAAGATATGTCTGTGTAAGCCTTCCGTGGATTTACTCGTAGCCCTACTTAAGGAAAAATCGAAACGATCGCTTGATCCGTTGCCCCAAACTGACTGATCTTCGATGACGATTCCAGTCGTTAAACGCGTATGAACTGACTGCAATACATTGTCCAAAGGTACCGGTAGAACCGTTCTTCTTGTCGGGTTCCTATTCTTGGATCCGGCCCCGAAAATTACAGATACTCGATACCGGTCGATTCCTGGCTTTCGCATATTTTCGTGCAAGCAGACATTAAATTTCTCGCGTCGATAGAAGCAATAGCTTTCAGTCAAGCACTCAGACCGAAAGCTGAACACAACGCCAAAGCGTGACAAACAGGCTTGCATCATTTCATCCGTGCTCTGTTGACGCTTACAACCGCTTCGTTGACCCATTCAGCGTTTCTAATGCGTGTTATATTCAAGTGCAGCAATTACTATTTCCTTCAGAAGACCCCTTTCGTAAATTAGGTTCCGGCGGAAACTTTTATGGTTTCACCAGTCCGGCTTCAAAGCGATGTTTGCATTGCTATGACTTTGTCTCCACTTTTTGCTACTTCGCATTCGCCAACAATTCCCTTTTTATTTGACAATAATAGCGGAAGTAATCGAATGATCAAACTTTGATTTCAGGCGGCCAATGTCGAGCATCCTGACGGTCCCGGTGGAGATCCTCCTGGACGTGTTCCGCGCGAATGACTCGGCCGACATGGATGCTCTGCAACTGACCTTCCGCCGCTTCCACACCATTATCCGCCAAAATGTGGACGCCCTGCCGACGCGCCTCCTCTATGACCTCGTCTACGAGCACGAGCACGTGGTTCTCTACCGGACTCCGGCGAACAACGGAAGCGGTCGCGACGTGCGTGGTTACGAAACGCGCGAACCGATTGCAAGCGGAGACCAGACACCGGACGGGGTTCAACAGATGTACCAAATGTTCGGACGGTAAGTGCGGCTTTGACTAGAAGAAGGTAAGAAGCAGTTATTCCATGGGTTCTGATGCATTGATTTACGATTTTGGGACGCTAAAAGCGCGAGAATTGTCGTAGATTGATTAGTATTAATGGGTTAATTCATCCCAAGAGCATTTTGTGGAAAGTGCGTGGTCATTTGTCATCCACCCACTGCTGCCACCGAAGAACAGCCTGCAAAGCTTAATAGGAAGCCATTTTTCGAGCGCATTTTAGACCGTTTTGAGCACGCATTTCTTGACGGAATTATATGGATTTTCGGCTAATACTTTTGCTGTTTTTGGCTAGCTAATGACTGTAGACATTGTCCTCAATCGTCCGACTCTGACTAACGCAGTCTTTATTGCATTACTTCTTTCAGCAAAATAGCAATCCGCGAACTGAACGTTTGGACTGGCGACGACCCGCCCGACGCAGCTCTGACGCTTCTTCTCGAGCACTTCCCTTCCGTGAAGGCTGCAGTGCGCCTCGACGTCCACATTTTCCGTGCCGCGCCCCTGCCGACTGACGCCGTCCTGGACCGCTTCACGCGCCTCGAAACGATCTGGCTGGGCACGAGCGTCGACCCAGACCGCAAGGAAGCGTTCTTCTGGAGCGACTTGTTCGCCACGAAGGCATTCCGTCGCGTCCCGAACTTCCTGGGTGTGAACCACGCTGACGGTGACCATAACTACGTGGACCCGTATCCACACGCGGACGCCGTGGAACTGATCGACTTCATCACCGACTTCTCGCTCATGCCGCCGGACAAGCCGCGAGTGGTCTCGTTCCAGAATTTCGACGAATTCCGAAATCCAATTCTCGAAGCACTCGAGCAGCGATTCAACGAGAGTAAGTTCCAGTAGTAATTATGACTATTCGGTGGGCTTACGATTTCTGAAGCGTACTACTGCAAAGAGAGCACGCAGTTTTCAAAGCGTCCTTGGTCATTTCCAATCGGTCCTTGTTAGAGCCTGCAATATTAAGCCCTAATTTGGTTCTTTCAGCGTATAAGTTAAATCATCCAGTGTTTTAGGTATTGCTTCGATCGGAGGACACGTGTGCGCACTGATCAACGGCCGCGTGGACCATCACTTCGAGCACCGCTACCTCACTAACATGGCTTCCGGCAGCCAAAAGGAAACCTTCGCTTTGGAGCTCTACCGCAAACTCGATTACAACAGGGAGTGAACTACGCTTGTTGCTGCCTATAGCGGAAATAAAGAGTTCGAAAGAGCAGTTTCCTTAGATGCGAAGAACAAAAATGGTATGCAGTGCAGAGCCGGAGACGCTCATAAATCCTGCGTGAGGCTGGAGGAAGTTAGTCACCACCGTCAAGTTGGAACATCTACCCGGGTCCTTGACGTTCATGCTTTATCTTTGTTTGTATTTGGCTACACATCGTTGACACAAATGTCTGCCCTTCGTCCAGATCGTACTTGTATTATGGAGCAGTGTAAGGTAGCATGCGTCCTGCACGCTAACGCTTTGCTCCCTTTATGCTTCATTGCGAGGCGATTTCTGCCCTCGCAAAGATAAAGCGGAAGTGAAGTTGTGTTGGCGGGAAAAGCACAGCACTAGAGCTGCGGTTAGGGAGCGTCCAGCTACGTGACAATCAGAGTTAGAGATCGGCGCGGAACCCCCCCCCCCCCCGAAACTATCGAATCGAAATATCCTCAGGGGCACTTTTAGATCCCTCCCTCCCTGTGATCGGCCCGTGATCAGTCCTTTGACCCCTCCCCCTACCCCGTGTTATCACGGATCCAAAATCGCTCACCGGTTGGACCCTACTACCGGTTACAAGCCGTCAGAGAAGCAAACACAGGTAAGCAAAGTACGGAATCTTGATTTTAGAAAGTGAACGCTGCATACAAACCCAAAGAGATACTCGGCCAAGATTTTAGCAAATATGGTAAAAAATTGATGCGTCGGCGCCAATCGGCGGCCCATTTTGCTCAATGCTAACGATCACGTGATCATCGGCCCAACCCCCCTCCTTTCCTTCCTTCGTGATGAGTTCGTACCTCGCCGTGATCGTCACGGAGTTTTTGGACGTACCCTTAGGTAACTTGCAGAGATCATCGAAGCCACATGCAAGTGCGAGACGCTAACACGCAAAAAACGACTCGCAAATGTAGAATAAAAAAATAGTTGTCGTATCCTTCTGCGTCAGTGTTTAGCCGTTTGTTGCCCATGTGCTCGCTAATGTGCATTGTCGCTACGAGAGTTGCCCATAAATATGAGACTCCTGCCGAAAGATCGGAGTCCTGCCAAAAGCAATTGGGCGTTCAAGCTACGGCTTCCCGAACAAGCGGGAACATTTTCGATAAAGCTAGGTTAGTATTTATGGATTAGTGAAGTCAGCGGAAGAGACGACATTTAAACGCAAGGGGCTTCCCGTTCTGCTTCTTGCAGCAGAATATGCACTGCCTGAGCTCGACACCACATTCGTTGCAGTAGTGTGGCCGCCGTCGTGCGAACGCCGTGTCCTCGGGTCGGTCCGTGCAGATCGCACAATGCACCATCCGCTCCAGCTCGTCGATGTGTTCTCAAACATCTGAAGTAGCAGGGTAGTAAGTGAACGGCAGGGGCATAGCTTGCCGGTAATTTCGAGGGCTGGGCACCACTGTTTCGCATGAAGTGGGTTTTGGCGTGAGTGAAGTGAAGCGAAAATGAAGTATGGTCAACTTCATTTCACATGACTTCAGTTCTCTTCAGTTTTCTTTTTCGGTGCAGTGAAAAAATGATGTGGACGTAGGCTTTTAGCTTGTTACCCTAAATTATCGCTAAAGTTTCCGTTGTTTGTCCGCTACATCACTTTATCATCGAAATCTCTCATAATAAGCAGACCCGCCGCAGATGACGCCGACAAAATTTTAGTATAAAGTTCGATAAAAACAAGGAAGAAGTCGGCGCCTAGCGGCAGACCACTTCTTTTTTTCACCAGAGTGAACTTCACTGAAGCATCCCGTTTCCGGAGTAAAGTGAAGTGAAAATGCATTAAGGTCAACTTCAGTTCACTTCACTTTTTTCACTGAACTTAGCACTTCACTGAAACAGTGGCGGGCACAACCATAAGGGAGGACCTTTATTAATTTTCCAGCGTCGGCCTCCGTCCGGCGCCAAAAAATAACAATTAATAAATTATTTAAGCATTATTTAACTTAATTTAATTAACCAAATTTTTATAGTTTACGTTGGTACCGCTTGCAAGATATCCGGTCGGATTTGGGGGGGGGAGGTGTTGGCTAAGGCCCCCAGCCCCTACCCCCGGGCTACGCTCCTGGTGAGCGGAAATCGGCATCAACAATCGGTCTTTGGGATCGCAATCGTTTTTCTGAGTCGGCTCAGGATATGAGCGTCGGCCACCTCTGGGCGTTTCGCAAAACAAAAAGGGTGTGCACCTATTAATCGCTTTTTTCCTTATTCGATTTTCGAAGATTTATCTCGATTTCGGTTTTCTTTTTTAGTTTTCTTGCGTCCAAACTTTTTGATGTTGTGCCGGAGTAAAAACTGTTTGGTTCGTTTCGATTTTGATTTTTATCGATCGAATCTCGAATATTTTATCTTTCATTTTTTGATTTGCTCAAAATCTTCATCGCTGCATCCCTTAATTTTAGGTCTCCTCAGTGCGAGAGTCGGTGGAATCACAAATGTCCCTTACAAAAGGTCACTAACCTCGCGACAGCGTGGACCCTTGTTGCTACGCTTGGCTGCCTCCGCTAGGTGGCGCCGGTCTATCGTGGGCTGCCCGGCTTGTACTCGGTCCGTATATATTTTTCTCTGAGGACGCCGGAGGAATCGACTAGAGGGATCGGTCTCTGGAAAAAGCGCCTAGAGAAACGTTGTTTACGTATGCGTAGGCTGTGTCTGAAGCGGCAACGCGCCAGTCGGATTCTGAACTAACTTCCTCTTTCAGGAATTCTGAAGTATTAATGTCGTAATGCTGAACTTATTTGAAGTCAAACAGCAAGAGTTTTCTGAGAAACGATCCTTTGCGTCGCAACGCAACGCAACGTCGTAATTAACTACTACGTACGGCAAATGAAGCTTATCGAACGGTAACTAAGGGACAATTTCAGTTAGAGGAAAATGCATGCAGCATGCCATGCTTTGAACTAGAGTTCGGCGCCCGTAACAAGGTACGGGCCAAACCCGTACCCGTATACTGTAAATCCTCTAATTAGAGCCCTCCCTCTAATTACCGCCCTCCCTCCAATTAGGGCCCCCTTTGGACCCAAGCAAAATAATTAGGGCCCTCCCTCTAATTAGGGCCCCGGGGCCCTAATTAGAGCAACAGCCAACAACCCATTTACAAGGTAAGTTTGACTTGCCTGAAAAACATGTTTTCTCGAGGTTTTAGACCACGACGAGCATTCAGGGATAAACTTTTTGTGGCACTAAAATTTTAAAATTTTGACATTGAGAATTTGGATCCGGGAATTTTCCAAAGGGGGGACCCTTGGGTAGTGGATGGTTGGTGCCTCTCAAATATGGTAAGCCGAGGGAACACTGCCATTACACGTTTTAAGGCAGGGAGAACACTATGGGATACTCACCATTCTTCACCATATTTGTCAAATTTTGATGAATTTTTGTTCAATTTATGGCGATTTTGGACAAAATTTCCTCAGTTTTCCGCGGGCCTTCGGGCCGCGAAATGGCAAAATAATTAGGGCCCCACCTCTAATTACCGCCCTCCCTCTAATTAGGGCCCCCTTTGGACCGCAGCAAAAAAATTAGGGCCCTGGGCCCTAATTAGAGGATTTACGGTAT
>JNEY01000393.1:126135-139251 GCA_020875895.1 Aphelenchus avenae
CAACAGCCAACAACCCATTTACAAGGTAAGTTTGACTTGCCTGAAAAACATGTTTTCTCGAGGTTTTAGACCACGACGAGCATTCAGGGATAAACTTTTTGTGGCACTAAAATTTTAAAATTTTGACATTGAGAATTTGGATCCGGGAATTTTCCAAAGGGGGGACCCTTGGGTAGTGGATGGTTGGTGCCTCTCAAATATGGTAAGCCGAGGGAACACTGCCATTACACGTTTTAAGGCAGGGAGAACACTATGGGATACTCACCATTCTTCACCATATTTGTCAAATTTTGATGAATTTTTGTTCAATTTATGGCGATTTTGGACAAAATTTCCTCAGTTTTCCGCGGGCCTTCGGCCCGCGAAATGGCAAAATAATTAGGGCCCCACCTCTAATTACCGCCCTCCCTCTAATTAGGGCCCCCTTTGGACCGCAGCAAAAAAATTAGGGCCCTGGGCCCTAATTAGAGGATTTACGGTATTACGACACGGCAACACGGCACGGCCTCGAAAAAAACCGTATTACACGGGCCAAGCCGTACTATGCCCTGTTTTATGCCGTGTTAGTGTATGCGGATTGTCAATTTTTTACCCACCACGGGTACGGGGTACGGCATGGGTGGGGTCACCACGGGTACGGGTTTGGCACGGGGTCCCAGCGCCGATCTCTACCTCGAACACGCATGGGGGGGGGGGGCTTTTGCGTACCGAACGAGCGTACCGAGTGTCGTTGCATACACGACGCGTTCACCCACACTGCAACGTGTGAGCGCTTCTACGCAAGCCATCTTACAAGGCTACAAAGAAGTATCCCGTGCTTCAAACTAGCCTATGCATTCACAGTAAACAGACATGACACCAGTAAGGCTTATAGTAAAACCCAGATAGCGTCGCTGCGTACACCTTAGTGCGGGTGTGAAGCTAGTAATGTGATAGTAGCCGTGATGCCTGTCATGAACAGGTAAACAGGGAACATGTAAAATGGCTCGCCGATAGGCTCTGCCAACGCAATCTAGCGGACCGCACCGCTAGTAAAAAACGGACCACCATTTTAGTCATTACCGTTCTAGGTAGTCGAAGCATACAGAAGTTTTTCTGCTGGTTAGCATATTGTTTCGGGCTCATTCTTACCTACGTAATCACAACGACGCAACTTCGGACTTCTTCTAGAAAACTTCACTAGCTAGCACTCGCCCGAGTAAGTTCTATGCAGAGCTTGCAGCTATAACTTTATCGACCTTGCAAGATTCTTTAAAACGTTGCCCAAAGGAACCTCGAACCGAATAGACAAGCGTAGAATTAACCATCAAGAGAGTGCCATTGAAAAACACTGCCTAAAGCGTTACAGGAAATTTTTAGCTTCCGCTTAACTGAAACATCAGTAAACAATGTAGGGGGGCCCACAAGGCCATGAGTTGGTCGGGGAAGACTGCTGTTGCCTGACCTATGGTTCAGGTCAACATTCTTCGACGCAGCGTCCCTTCTTCCGACGTCGCGTTGCTCGTCGAGACGGCAGGATTTGCCTACAGCAGCGCGGTGACCTTCGTCGTGCTACGCCGGTGCGGCATTCGAAACGTGGCTAACCGAGCAGCTTCGACGTGGCGACAGAGGAGCCAGTGACGGCCAGTGAGCAGAAGGTGGTGTTGCTCGACTTGATGACGGCACCACCACCATCGAAATGAGCGTGCATGACGGGCGAGGAGCAGCTTCATCTAAAGTACATGGAGCTCGTTTGTGAAATTATGCTGCTAGTATTTTTTCCCGTCTTCGGACCTACGCAAAATACGGGATTCTGCTGTCTGATAAGTGTCGAAATCGGAATGGTGCTCACTAAAACTCATGCGATTTTCCGATGTTTAGCCCATTTTTGTCCCAAACCTGAAACTGCCATTAGCCTGACAAATCTGTTTTGAAGTTTTGCATCTCAGCCACATCTCTGCCTGGAAATAGCTCGACGCTTGTGGCTCTTAATGTTCGCTTAAGGCCCACGTCACTCAGCCGAATTCCTTGGCTTGCGCATGGCGAAGATTGTAATTAACTATCGCTTTTGGCTCCATTTTTCAAGGACCTCATTTCGTAAAACCTGAGTCATGTTCGCTGCCATAATAGCGTCTTTCGAATGCCCTTGACTGCCGTCGTTTTTCTAATTTCCCTAAGGAAACCGTTGCGCTGTTTTCACTCTTGGACTTAATTACTTTTTTCTCGAATGTTCCATTTCGCAACCTTTTGGAAGCTGCCCTTTCCAAACCCATTTTCCTAGTCACTCTTGGAACGTATTTCCATCCAAACTAGTCGTGTGTTTTGAGCTCGGCCTAACGTCGAACTTAACTTCAATAAACTATCGCTTTGAAGTTAAAGGTACGGTTTACGGTCTGAGCTTAGGGCCTAGGTGCCGATTAAGCTTTAGCGTTCTAGAGTCAAACGGTTTTGAATCGAAAGGTAAGAGTGTTCAGAATCGTTTTGTTTTCGGACTTAGGTGTGAGCTCTAAAGTCAACTGAGCTTTTCGGATTTCGTTTCTAAAGTTAACTGAGCGAAATCGTTTTACTTTCTTAAAACTGTTAGCGCAGAAGTTAAGAGTTGCGACAATAAGTATATCATTCAATAACAGGTCACTCGCCGTTCGCAGCGCTTACATTGGTAACCCTGGTTCTGGGTAACGTGTTTTGGGTCACGGTGTTTTAGGTCACCGATTTTGTGTCTCGGTGTTTTGGGCCACGGCTAATATTTCAAAATCTGTTTTGGGTCATGATGTTTTGGTCACCGTTATTGGGTCAACGATTTTTTGGGTCACCGATTTGGGATCACCGATTTTGGGTCACCCACCGTAAAAAGGAAAAAAGTAAAAAGCATCCATATTTCACCTATCCGAGCTATTAAAAAGCCTACCACGGTACGTCAACATTTATGCATAGATAGAGTGGGCTTGTCAAATTCAGCTGTTAAGCAGGGGCACAGTGCATGCGACCGTCGCTTTGAGGTCGTCGTAGCGCATGTTCTGGATCCATTCCGGTGGGCTGTACACTCGGGTTCCTGCAAACGCAAAGTTTGCGTATTGAAGGTAGCTCTGACTTTGTAATTTCCATGGGCTTACCTTCGAAGTCGGTGTACCCTTCTTGATGAACGCTCCCGAGTCGAAGTCGATGAGCTTCGGCTTTCCCGAGCCCAGGTGGATGGCCCGGTCCTCGTCGTTGACGTCTTGGCGGACGACATTTGCAGCAGCGCAGACAATCGACGTTTCGACGATCTGCTTGAAGAATGCTCGACAGATGACCTCATCCAGTGAACCGCGGTCTAAAACAAGGTTTAGCACTGTCATGGGATCTCGATAAGCTGATAAAAGCGCACCGTGTCGGAACACATTCGTACCTGAGACGTAGTCGAAGAGGTCGGCGTCCGGCGATGGTCGCTACATGACGATGAGGTAGCCGTTCGGTCGCTCGTATCAATGGAGCATCTGGATCACGCCTAGGCAGTTGCGGAAGCGGTCCAAGAGCGCGATTTCCAACGGGACGTCACGGCCATGGAAATCCAATGGTTAGGTAGTCAGTGACGCAAAAGACAAAGACAACGTCCAGTTTTGCGGTACTTACCTTTGCCCATTCGGTGTCGTTGCGATGCGCGACGTACTTGATAGCGACGGAGCAGTGGTCGAGGAGTCGGAATCCGGAGTAGACGACGCCAAATCCTCAGCGCCCGATCCCCGGTCCGTGTTTGTAGTTGCGCTTGAAGAAGTACTAGAAGGAGGGGGCCGCCTTCGGCGGCTTGTTTATGTGTAAGTTACATGATCAGGTGAACAGCAGTCTGAGCCCTCTCTTTTTCTTTTTAGGATCTGTGTCGTCTTGCATTAAGCTCTGATCTTTCGAGTAAAGTCTGAGATGTCTTACTTCTAGCTCTAAATTACGTTCTAAATCGTCATGCTTTAAGCCTTGAGTTCTATCGCTTTAAGATCCGAGTCATCTCGCTTAAAGTAGTTTCTTTAAGCTCTGAGTTCTTTCGCGTAAGGTCTAATCGTCTTACTTCAAGCTCTAAATTAAGGTCTGAATCGTCGTGCTTCTAACTCTTGTTGAAGTCTGAAACGTTGTCCTTCAAGCTCTGAGACGTCGTGCTTCAAGCTCTAATTTTCAGGTCTGATTAGTCTTGCTTTGAGCTCTGAGTTGAGGTCTGAAATGTCGTGTTTCAGGCCTTGAGTTAAGGTCTGGGTCGTCTTGCTTCAAGCTCTTGTTGAAGTCTGAGGACGTCGTGCTGCAAGCTGTAAGGTCCGCGTCATTTTGCTTGTGTCTTGTTTGGGTTGATAGTGTTTGAATGTTTATTGCGTGCAGATTAAGCCCTGCAGTGCGGCGTATGGTTTGGTTCTCTGATTGTAGGATACTTCCGTGCAGATGAAGCAAGACGATCATGAGCCAGGGACTATCATGTTCACGTCACGTGAGGTTCTGAGGAGTGATGCTGGAAGTTCTGCGTCGTCCGGATTGAAGTTCTGAGTCGTTCTGCTTGAGGCTGTTCGGAGTGCTGATTGAATCTCTACGTAGCCCTTCTGGAATCTTGAGAAGTCCTGCTGAAGCTCTAAACATAACTGTTGAAGGCTTTGAACAGACCTGCTGGGAGCTCTGGGTCGATGAGCACGGGTGGAGGGGAGTTGTCGAGGTGAGAAAGGTGCTGCGAAGCGATGAAGAAGGACACTGTTGAGTGATGAACGAAGAGCGCACGAACGATGCACGAACCGCAGAATGATTCTGCATCAGTGATTTACTTCTATTTATAGTGTTTCCGTCGGCAGTCTCATGTATGCAAATTCGACTTGAGGTGAACAAACTCTTGAAGTGTCCGGACGGACAACACGCATTTAATAGGGAGGACGGGTCGTGTGCTAAATTCAAGGGGTAAATACCGGTGGCGTAGAAGGACACTTTCAAAGTTGTGCAAAGTATTTTAAGTCAGGAAAATTTCCTAAGAAACCGAGGAGTTGTCCTTTCATCATGTACAACTTTTCAGTTGATGCACGAACCGAAATACTTACGTGATCTGTCCTTCTCCGCATGTTCCTTCTCCGACGGCGAGGGGACGTGCCTGCGCAGGTTGCTTCGTAGCGTGTGGCAGCAGTAGCGGTGCGAATACAGTTAGCGTAAGTCGGTCGTAAGCTTGTCGCGGTTGTCGGAATATGAACCGGACAGACAACGCTCGACAACGTGTGGCCTGCGACAGACGTTGCAAATGCAAGTGGCACGGTCACCGAAGTAGGCCGCCGCTAAACCGAGCAGTGATTAGCCGGTTTCGGGTCCGTGGTTGTTACTGAATTCACCTCTCGTAAAAGCATAAAAACTTTAATTTTGCGAATTTATGGCGGTTCCTCTTGCAAAACCTACTGCTTTTCTGCAACAACGAAGTCAACGTACGTAGTCTGTCGTTCTTGGCGCAGTCATTCTCCGTGGGCGCAGCGAACGTGCTGATGGTGGTTTTGCGTATTTTGGTGGTACAGTGGCAGTGGTACAGAGACGAGAATAGAATACACATACGAAATAGGCAAATCTAAATCATGCCCCATAGCGTCATCAGATCACATCCTCAGTTGAACGCCATACACGATTAAAGAGCTGCCACTCTGGCCTTGCCATTGTTCGAACCTGACGTGCCTATCCATATGTTAAAACGACTTGCAAACGTGCAATCGCTACCAAGCCGGGATAAGTTCCAAACGAGAATTTACTTTCTCGAACTGTTCAGACGTAACGACATACCTTTCGAAAAGACGAAGAAAACCCGTAGAATGTGTCGTGCTCCGGAGAATGAATGTTTGAATGTTTATTGAAGCAACGGGCAAACTAGGCACAAAATGCACTTACAGCAATGCCAATACTGAAGAGAGTGAAACTAACAACGGAACAATTGTGTGAATGCACATAATACGTATGACAGCGTAGTAACCGAAACGGAGATAAGCGGATAATTCTACGGCAAATTGTCGTCGACGATGGGGACGAGCGGTGCAAAGCGGTAAGAATCAGTTCTACCGACGTCGTCCTAAATGTAAAGTTGAAAGATCGCGTTGTACGCCACAAGCGTTTTTGCAATGAGAATATGCCCTCCGAAGTCCAACAAGTCAGTCACCCACCCCAGATTAGTCTAGGTAACTTTTAGGCAACGTAAAAGCCATTCTGGAACGGCTTCAGAAAGACTTCGCGTTGATATGTTTATGGAAGCTTTCCGTCGTTTTTGCTGACTATCCGTAATGCAAGTAAAATTGACCGATCGTGCGAGCCTACCTGATCGAAGTGTCCTGCAATAAGCGCCTTCTTTCCAAGAACATTGCGGGTAGCATCGTGGTAACCGTCCTTTTGGGGAAGCGCGTACAAGGAAGTAGTTAGTACCTTCTGGACGTTGTGAGCAATTCCTGGGCTGGCATCCCAAGCGCTCAAGTAGTGCTCGATGAGCTCCTCTAACTGCTTCAGCGCCTCCGCGTTCGGTGGGCTTTCGGCTGCTTCCGCCGCCGCAATGATGTCGTGGATGCGCTGCGCTTCAGAATTCTGAAGGCTCCCTTCTTTGCACTACATCTACTCGTGGATTACCTCATTTTGGTAGAAACGAATAAGCGCTCGTAGAACGATTATGGCATCCCGATGCCCGCCGTCTTCGTGAACCGCTGGTGAGACTTTTGCCGCGGATGTTTGCTGGTTTTCTCCGCGTCGCGGCCAAAGTCGTTTTGGTGACTGGCTTGAAGACGCGGGTTGCAAAGCCCAAGCGATGGTGGCAAGAGCGAAAATGGCCGGTGTACGCATCTATGATACTCAATCGATTAGCAATAAGTACGGCAAAAGCCAACAGCGCAAAATGATTACGGTTATCTAATAAAAATAACAAATCCGAGACATTAAAGCAAATCGCGGAACCGACAATGACTGCGAACCGTGCCTCCAGATGAGCCGACGATCACATCATGGATCGCGCCATGGAAGACGATATCGCGGCAGGCCTCAAGTCACGCGGATGTCATTTCACAACCCATGGTGTAGCCTAGCGGCTTTTTGGTGAAAGAGACCATTGCATGGCCAAAAAAAGATGGATAAGGGGGGATTTAGCAGTGCTTACAGCTCATCGAAAAGGCCCGGCTCCTCTCGTAAGCGTGTACCGCAAGAAAGGCGCGCGTTAACAAAATAAACAAAAAAAAGTGCACCCCCTATCGACCGCCGATAGGGTAAGGGGGGACCCTTCGGTGAAGAAATTTTTTTAAGTTACTAAATTTTTAAGGTGTAAAGGCTCTAAATTAGTTAATAGAGCCTAAAGAAGCCATTTCTGAAGTAATTTTAGTAACTTGGGACCATCTAGACCCCTTTTTGACCCATTTTAGGGGTCCGCCCCTCTTGCCCCCGACCTCCCCCCTGTCTTGAAATCCCGGATACGGCCTTGTACTGGAGTGAACCGACCGTACTGCCGGTACGAATGCCGATCTATGAAAGAAACCGTGTGGCGAAAAACCTGCCATACGCAACTATAAGACAAAGCGGCTAAGTCAACGGGTGTATTTTAGCTTTTGCTTTTCCATCATATTTACCAGCGAACCTCTGATCTACGACTGGCAGTTAGGCGCAATGGCGCGGAGAAGACCCTAGGACTGCGTGAACACGAGACTATTCCTTTGAAGGATTCCATCGCTAAATGCAAAGCCAAAGAATACCGGCGAGGAAAGTGCTTGGAAGCAGCAAGCGGCAACTTGCGTGATCGGAAAAAGGTGCGAAAGAAAGTCGAAACGATTTGAGTGTTCGGATAAGAAACCATTAACGCGAGAACATCGTAAGGGTTAGTGTAGCGCAAATGCGCACCAACCATCTTTTCACTGCTTTAGACGAAAGGATAGAGGCTAGGGATAAGCGACAATCGGAATTATCGTCAGATATCGGCCATTTTTGGAACTGGAGGGATCGGCGTGGGATCGGTTCCCTGACTGCTTTCAAGGGCTCGCCCCATGCGACACCGGCGAAGCCATAAGAAAAAATGTGACAATGTAGCGAGCATTTGCGCTGGAG
The DNA here is from genome assembly GCA_020875895.1 of Aphelenchus avenae. Taxonomy (NCBI): domain Eukaryota; kingdom Metazoa; phylum Nematoda; class Chromadorea; order Rhabditida; family Aphelenchidae; genus Aphelenchus; species Aphelenchus avenae. Next base: position 134,155 of record JNEY01000393.1, read on the forward strand.
GCACCTATCGGCGGGCCATTTAACTACCTCACATTACGAAAACACCAGGCTTCATGGCACAGCTAATCTTGCTTGTACTTCCAAGAATCGGAACGCAAATCGGATATCGTCCATTTTCGGGATTTTGCAGCGTGGAGAGCAAACTGCAACACGTTTATGGCTCACCAAAAATGGCGTTGACTTCCCTTTTCGAGAGCAGAAATGCAACGAAAAAAAGACTTTTGGATTTCTCCCCATTTTACTGCGACATTTCCTGGCCATCGCGGACGAGTGCTAATCGGCCTATGGGCGTCGTAATAAACATAAGAAAAGGACTGCGAACAAAAAAAGCTAGCTGGCGCCAGGTCGTTCTTTCGTTGCCGTCAGGATATTGCCCACGCAGGGCGTAATCGAGGCATCATAGCGCGCGGTTCGACGCAAATTCGGACGGAAAGGACCTGCACGACGGACAAGACCAGTCTGAAGGAAAGGCTCCGACCTTCACATCCGCGGCTGAATTGGCTTCCGAAGGCATCAATTTGCTGCGGCGACGCGTATAACAGCGTTTTAGTCCCGTTCAAGTGGTCTGAAAAATATTCTCTCTTCCATGTGAGCCCCTTGTCACTGGACCACCGGCGAAAAAGCATACGGCCTTCGGAGGCAGCGGGCCGGCTTTCTCGATCAGTGCTCTTTGCCCTCTGAAGCGCCCCTCACAGCTGGTCCCTTTATTGATGCCCCATCCCTTCTTCCGGACGAGAGCATGCGCTGTAAGCCGTTGACGGGAACCGCCGAGGAGTTCACCGCGACTTCCGCGAAGCTCGGGAAAGCATTGCGCCGACGCCTCTTTAACAGCTGTCACCCTTGCACGGAAAAGCCCTTATCCTATTTACCTTCACTGTGCGGCCAACCCTATGAGAACGACTCAAATCAAGCCTAAAAAATTTTCCGAAACAGCAGGTTCGGGAAATTTTGAAAGTATGGCCGGCCGAACAATTAGGGTAAATTCGGAATTAAAATGCCGTCTGCCCCAGGGTTTTGGTGGTGTGAGCGCGATGAAGGCTATAAGACGGTGAGATTTTCAAAGCGGCACATGACAGTCGAAGCCGGATGAAGCCGAAGACAACCACGAAAATGAGAGGAATCTTGCATAGAGAACACTGGCGCTCGAGAGAAGGCGTTAAGAAGCTGACACAATCATCCCAGCACAAAACTTCCAAGCAGCCTAATTGTCGCTATAAACTTAAAAGCCTGTCGACTTTGACTAGGTATCATAGCAGAAGCAAAAGTGTGGTGCAGTCGTAATCTAAAGACGCTGGAGAGGTGGAGAAGATCAGAAAACATGATACGCAGGAAGCTAAATCCCCTAATATTTCTCTTAACAAGAACCGTCAACAAATATTAGCCCCTCGGGCTCATGAGCCGGAAGCGAACAAGACAAATGGAGGCCAATCTGTGAGCCTACAGGAACAAATATCGGCCGGGTAAGGAACAGACTGCATCCTCGGGAATCAAATGACTTTTGGCTGTGGTGAAAGCGGGGGAAAGGCACAGCACGGCTGGCCGACAGCTGCCCAACGGCCCATTTCGATGGCTTATGTTTGACAGCCGACGGTTCGGCCGTCTGGAATCCCATCTGCTTTTTCGCGAAATTTAAAACACACTGCGATAAACGAGAGTGAATAAGGTACCGGGTCTGGCCTTTATAACTCGTTCTCAGAAAGATGGGTTGCATATAGAAACCTCGCTTGAGGACTAATCACATCCGAAAACGACGCGACCACAGGAAAAGTCTATCATGCCTCCAGGCTGCAACTAGCGGTTTTTTTCCCCTCCTCGATCGGAAGATTTGCAGCGGGTGGGCAGTTCATCACCCGTCAGCTAATCTTCTTCGCCGGCAACGAGAGATTTTTTGCTCGGCCGTCATAACTATAGAGCCAATGGGCTTAGTAGAGGGCACAATCGGAGCGTCCCGATTCTCACGTCCGAAGCGAAGCGGTGTGGGATCGACTCGCGCTGCCGCGCCGCAGGAACAGATGCTTAAAGAGAATAGACTAAAGCTTACTCTAAAGTGTCCCCGAAAATACCTTCTCTTCCAGGAGACGCCTGACGCGAGGAGCGACAGACGTTTCCCTTCCTCCGGTCGGTTGCGCCCTGCCGCTCTCGAAAGCCGCGACGGGAAATCCAGCACATTGGCCGAAAATTCCGGGTAGGTATTTGCATGCGTCAAACGCCACGTGAATCTTGCCACAACTTGTCCAAACCGAAAAAGGCCAAATTACATCTGACTGAGCATGGCTTAAGTCCGCAAAGAAAGCGGTGGCTGCGCGTTAAGAAAGACATCCGTCGTCGTAAAGCATGCAAACAGCGAGACTTTGGCGATTAGGATTAGAAAAACCGCGAAAGATCGAAGGTGACATGGGGAAGAGAGGGTTCTATGACGGAAAAACTTTGACACAGCGCACTATTTTACCCCTGAGAGAACTGGCCGAGACAGTAGAACACGAGGAATCGACGAAACACACTGATTTTGAGTTACCGATGATCCTATATAATAATCGAGAGGAGTGAGTCTGTCTGTGTGTCACGCTTTTCAGTTTTTGGCTTCCGTGTGTGTTTTGAGCCTCCGTTTTGTGTCCTCGGGGGTTTTCGAGGTTGCTGAGTCCGAATCTGAGGTCAGATTTTGTGTATCGGTCTTGTGGACCGACTTCTCGGGACTGACGACAACAACGTCAAAAAAGTCCACTTCGACGTCGTTTTTGCCGTCAATATGTCCGAAGCAGATACTTTAACGGTAAAGACGTCGACTTTCACGTCAACATCGGCCTTCTGGACCGACTTCTGGAGATTGACGACAACAACGTCGAAAACGTAGATTTCGACGTCGCTTTCGTTGTTAGTGTGTTCGAAGCAGCCACTTTAACGATAAAGACGTCGACTTTCACGCCAACAACGTTCTGGACCGACTTTTGGAGATTGACGACAACAATGTCAACAAAGTCCACTTCGACGTCGTTTTTGTCGTCAATGTGTTTGAAACAGCCACTTTAACAGTAAAGACGTCGACTTCCACGTCAACATCGGTCTTCTGGACTGACTTCAGGACGTCGACGACATCAACTTTAAAAAACGTCAATTTCGGCGTCGCTTTCGTCGTCAATATGTCTACATTACCCGCTTAATCGATAGGCGTCGTCGACTTTCACGGCAATATCGGTTACAGGAAGTTTCTCTTCTGGAGGTCGACGACATCATCGTAGAAAACGTCGTTTTTGTCGACTATATCTGCAGCACATACTTTAAAGGTTAGGACGTCGGCTTTCACGTCAATTTCGGGAGTTTGAAACGTCGTTTGCGCAACGTAAATGTTCACGTCGCTATTGTCGACTATGTTTCCACAACCCTACTTCTACGGGAAAACGTCTACATTCACGTCAAATTCAGCCTTCTGAGACGACCACTGGAGACGGACGACACTGACGCCAAAACGCACATTTTGTCGTCGCCATTGTCGCCAGTGTGTTCGCAGCACCTTCTTTAACGGTAAAAATGTCGGCTTTCCCGTCAACTTTGGCTTTTTTCGAATGTTTTCTGAAGACTGCCAAAAATTTCTTGCAGTGGAAGTATGTCTTTGCCATTAATGTCCGTTATTCTGAAGAGTGCTTCGCGCGCGCGAAGCGCGCGCAAGCACTCGTTATTCATGTTTGCTCTCCTGTTTCGTCGTTCTTCCCATAGTTGGAACACTTGAAGGGTCAGGTTTCCTCAAAATCATCGTGCTGTAATCTCAAGGATGCAGGCTCAAGCAACGAAAAGAGCCATAATATAATTTCTCCAATTTATATCCGTTTGTCCACATTCGACAGGAGAAGGGTACAACGGTCTTTGGTTCCCGAGATCAACCCTGTTCACGGGCCCAAAATTTCAGGCCCGGCCCGGCCCGGGCTGGCTCGGAGCCCCACTCTTTTACGACTTGACCGAAAAATCACCTTGGTTCTCCGTTTGATAGTCATTACGAAGGTCTGTTTTTGCCCTATTAGCGGTTTTAAGCATAGATTTTAACGTATATCAGCCTAAAATGGATGCCTACTGGCACCGCAGGCGCAAAATTTGCGCTAACCTGGAAAAAATATAATGAAAAATGACCAAAAATTTGCTCTTGCGGACCGTCATCCGGGCCGGGCCCGCCGACTTTCAAAAAAAGTAGGCCCGGGCCCGGCCCAGCCCGGCCCGGGCTGCCCGGCCCGCTGAACAGGGTTGCCCGAGATTTTACGAAATTTTAGAAATATTACGTGCAAAATTTCTAACTCGAACTGCTATAAAATGTACCGATCAAAGCCATGCTGTAGGATCACTTCCGGCGGTATGTCTTCCGGCGTACCGGGCAACTGGCAGTCCTTGAACTGTTCATATCGCGGTGGACGACGGCGCACGAGTGGAGGTATTCGATGGCGAGAGCACAGTTTCGGCGACAACGAGCAGAGCGAGAGTTCGATGGCCAGCGTGCCAGCGGATTCGAGCCGCGCCATTGTCGCTCTCTACGAATTCTGGAGACCAAGCAGCACCTTTGCATTCTGATAAAGTGGACCCCTCCCATACCGTAGCCGTACCCGTACTGCGCCTCCCGTACAGTAGCCGTACCCGTATTTTACGGCAACGGCAACGGGTACGGCCCGTAATACGATAATAATAATATGTAGATCTCTACGTTACAGTGGGGGGGGGTCACTATGGTACGGCAGTATGATACGGCTTCGATTTTCTAGTAACTATAACGAGTACGGATCGTACTCGGGGCTACAGGTCAATTTGGCAAATGCTAATTCGGAAAAAAGCAGTAAGAAGCCAAGTGAGGTACTAACCCTCTAGGATTTTTGTTTAGAAGCATCTAAGCTAAGCTTGAACTACTCTAGACACAGGGCCTTTGCAGGATTTCAGGAAAGGGGGTGGAGGTCGGGGACAGGGGTGGACCCCTGAATTGGGTCAAAAGGGGGTCAAAATTGCCCCAGATCACTAAATCAACGTTAAAAATGGCGTATGCAGGCTATATATACTAATATAGAGTCTTTATACCTTAATATTTTACTAACTTTCTAAAAAATATTCTTCACCAAAGGGTCCCCC
>JNEY01000394.1:9769-27717 GCA_020875895.1 Aphelenchus avenae
GAATTTCCATTTCCGGAAATGGAAATGGAAATGGCGGCAAATGACGCTAGTGGGAAATGGAAATGGAAATGGCGAGAAATTTGGCCTGTGGGAAATGGAAATGAATGGAAATGACAGCAAAAAATTGCCATTCATTTCCACATTTTTCCTTTACCTAAGGGTCCCCCTTATGTCCGATCTGGCCCCGACCACAAGGCGCCGTAATTCCACAAGCGTAAAGAAGGTATCAGTGTGGGTCCCGCACTGCTGTCACTAAAACGTCCACATTGCGGAAAAGAGATCGGCCCTGGGACCCCGTGCCGTACACGTACACGCGGTCAACCCCTTCCCCCAGTCCCCCTCCCCGTGCCGTACGCGTACACGTGGTGGACCCCTAGGGCCCGTGCTGGACCCCCCCCATACCGTACCCGTACTCAGTGATGGCCCTATACGTGTCGTGTTGAAGTTCCGTGGTGAAACATCCGACCTCAGGGGGCCGAAATTCCACAAGCGTACGGAAGTTAACTACGTGGATCCCATACTATCCTATACTGTTACTAAAGCGGTTCACAACAGGGTTCGGGTCCTGGTCCCTGTCCCGGAGTCCGGGGGTTGTTTCCCGTCCTGGTCCCGATCGTCGTCAAGTTTCGGTCCTACTGCAACGTCCGGGCTAGATCTAACGGTGATAACAACGCAATTTTAGTTGTAACTTTACGAAATACGCTGAAAATTTCGTCGGTCGGCGCCTGGCGGCGGGCCGTTCTAATGTGAACAGTGTGACGTCCCGCTCTATCTGACTTCTCCTTCCCCTTATGTAACATGACACCCTATCTGATTACTACTTTATCCTTGTCACAGCGGGTTTTGACGGCCGGAACTTCCCCTCCATTGTTACCGTAACGTATTTTCTGAAAACTGGTGCCGGCCCGGTGCCCGGAATTTGGTTCGTTTAGATCCCGGTCCCAATGCTAAAAGTTTTTGCCCCAACCCAGTCCCCTACCATGCACAGCTTGTCAGTGTGAACTGGTAAGGCAACACCAGGAAAAGTCCCGATCGATCTTCATGGATAGTTCGGTCTATCGCTCTACACCATTTAGCAAGGTCGTATTTAGCAAAATTTATTTCTGGAAATGAATGGCTTGGAAATGGAAATGGAAATGGCGGCAAATTAGGCTAGTGGGAAATGGAAATGGAAATGGCGGGGATTTTGGAAATGGGAATGGAAATGACAGAAAAAAGTGGAAATGCTTAAACCCTGCTTTCAGCTGGATTGTACCATGGACGAGGTATCTTCATCACCTAAAACCCTCTGTGCCACAGAGTCACCGCGAGATCGATCAGACGCTTAGAGATTTGTAAAACCTGGCAGCTCTTGGCTAATTTCTGCACGTCAATAAACTAACTTGCGCGTTTTGGTGAGTGAAGTAATTTAAAGTGTTCTTTTCGCCACAACACCGGCCAGCAGTGCTTATGGGTATTAGATGTTCCCACGCTGCAGGGTGGGCCTGGCCTCGATCTCGATTTTCAGCGGGTCTCGGACACCCTCTGGTCCGGCACCGAACCCAAATTTAAACCGAATACGAACAATGCACAAATCTCGAATCCAAAAAAAAATCCCCAACCTCGAACTCTACTCCAACCTAAGATACGGTATCAAACCATTGGTCTTCGGGTGTACTACCTTTACTGGTGCAAATTCCACGCACAGCGGCAAAAAATCCGGCAGCTCCGAAGGGCCGGTCAACGGCAGCATCGATGAAACGCATCATTTAACCTCTTTATTTGCTTTCGGGTAGGCTTCTTTCAAATAGCAAACGATCCGATAAGTGTCGTGCACACTCGAACATCGCGAGCTGGCACTTGCCAAGACGTAGGATGGTTAGAAATCTGCACAAGGACGTCGACAAAAAAAATTAGGCAGCCGCGTCTCAAGCGTGCACCGGAACGCAGCGGACGTTCGCCAGGGCGCATGCAAGACGTATCTCATCGTAAGAGATTATCATTCAAGTCGCATCAATGGGGGACGGAGGCCATGCGTCACCAATCGCGACGTAGCAATTAGATCAGACTGCAGGGTCGAAAAAAATGGGAAAAATCAAGCAGTTGCTTTTTCTTTGGCGTTGATGATAGCTAACGCAATAATTTTATGACACTTGTTTACCAGTATCGGCAGCTGCTAGCATAGTTTTCGGTAAGTTTCGGTTATCGTATTTTGGCTCAAAACCTGTGAGAAGAGCCACCAATAGTCCTTTATTCTTCCAGTACCGTTTAGGTCAAGTAAAATTTTTGTTATTTCCTGAAACGTGTGGATGGTTGGGATTTCTTTCGGACGGGTGTTCCTTGAAGCTTTAGACTTTTCGCGGCGAAGCTAAAACAGGTCGGCGGGAGTTCAGACTGTGCTTCTACATGAAAAACCTTTCGTAGTACTTCGAAAAGTCTCAAACAGAACGCCCTTTTCGTACGTCAACCTGTTTAGTTCAAATTATGGAAAGTTGTTTCGAAAGTAAAACAACGATCAGACTGGACAAATGCATTCTCATTCATCGAGAAAACTCCGTTGCGCGACGCGCCTCTTTGAACCTCGTAATCAGGCGGAATGCTCTTATCTCGGAACGACTTTTCCCAAACATAATCGGGATGGCGTGTAGCGAAATATGGTTTTGGCATTTCTGGTTTATTTTTTTGACTCGTAAACTTTAAAGTAGTGAACTTTTCGGACATGGAGCTAAAATTGCTCCTGGAAGCTCTGATCTTAAGCTTCTTTGTTCGTTTGATAAAACCTGTGAGAATAACCACCAACAAGTCCGTCATATCCCTGTGCGAGCATTGCCGAATGCCTCTTTTAAAACCGTGCGTTCCTTCTCAATTTCTCGATGCTTCTCAATCATTACCACGTTACATCGATGCAGTTACAAGAGTTTTCAGTAGCCAACATAAGCTTGCAGTGAATTGAGCGGAATCTGAAATCAGAAAGCGTTCGTCTATGTCTCTTCCGCCCCAAGACGGCGGTTCGGCGCGTTTGCGAAAAGCTGCCACCTACGAGCAACACTGCATTCGTTAATAAAGTCAGCGTACTGGCTGTGCTCGTTCGCGCTTTAACATATGCGGACCAGTTAACCCACGTTAGTATGCAATTTTCCTCTTTAAATTTCCTCATGATAGTCAAGGATGTATGAACTATGAACTGGGCACCCTAAAATCAAAAAACCTTTCATTCACCATAGACATCCAACGGGCGTGTCTCGGTAATTAGAATTCCAAATTACTGTCTTCCGACGCCTGGAATAAGTACCTAATACTTGTTCACTGTCCTAAGCTAGGCTTAAGTCAAGCTTGAAAAATCGCCGTACGAAGCGGAAGATTTGCCTATTTTCAAAACAGGGCCGTATGCAGGATTTCAGGATAAGGGGTGGAGGTAGGAACGGTGAATGGTCCCCTAAAATGGGTAAAAAGAGGGGTAAACTGGCCTAAAATCACTAAAACAACGTTAAATATGGCATAATTAGCCCTTATGAACTATTTTAGACCTAATTTAGCTTAAATTTTCACAAACTTTCTAAAAAATAGTCTTCGCCAAAGGGTCCCCTTACCCTATCGGCGGCTTCGGCCGGCGATAGCGGGAAGGGGGAAGGGGGTGGGAATACACACCTGTTTCAAAAGCCCGCCAGAAACATTTAAGCGCTTCGAAGTCGTTGAAAAATAGTAATACTCAGAAGCAAGTGCAGCGTAGCTCAGCAGCTCTGTAGAGAGAGAATGCACTATGTAGTTTTGACAAAAAAAGCACAGGTTCACCTTATCGCATGCATAAGTAGTGATTGTGCGAACTCAAAAAGCACTTTCATTATATAGACAGTGTTTTGTACCGCAGGCGCTTATAGGCACAGCCAACAGGTAAAACCTGATTTCACATCTCTTCTCCAGACTCCCTTCTCCAGACGCAGTTTTAGCCCAAGTTTGGAGGCCGCGGTGCTTTTTCAAGCATGCTGGTGATGTGCCCATTGTGAGTCACGCACTGCTACTCTTATAGCAAGCAGTTCATTCGAAACGTCACTCGTCCGACAGAGCCGAACATTAGTCAGCTAAAGCAGCGTCGACTGCACGACGACGTCTGTAAACGCAGTCAGCGTTTAGATTGATAGCTTCAGATCTTGTACACGTCACAAGGGCTCCGAAAAGGAATAAAGGATAAATAGGGATGTCGATAAAAAATATTCGGTTGCGGTCTAGAACTTGCATTTGCGGAACAAGCTTTAAGCACTAGTATTCGTAAAATGCCACCAGTGCTGCAGGCGATTATTGTACTGAAAAAAACTAACTGACCAATGGGTCTTAACCTAATTAAGCACGGCAGGAAATATCGGGAGAAAGATGCGCAACGTTGCTGCTGGCGACATTAAAAGCGTATCGCTATTCGCTTCTGTCTCCGCTGCGTTCTCGGCAAAGCGCGTCACTTCCGTTGCAGTCACTTCATTGTGAAAGACACGCTGTCGCTCGCCAATTAAGGTGAGCCACATACTGAACTCCAAACGGAAGCAAAAGCAAAGATCTGTATGGGTGGCATGTTTTGTTTACTTATAAATTTCTTCAACATAATTAAAACCTGGCCGTAACAGAGTGTAGTCTTCCTGTTCTAATTATCGTAAAAAATCCCCTCGTAAAATATGTTTTGATGCACTGTTTGATATTTTTTGTTCGACAATCAACGTATTTTAATAACCGTAAAGCGCTCTTACCGCGGGCGGGTGAGCGCATGTGATTTCTTAACTTTCGGCAAAGGCAGCAGCGCTTGGGGTTATGATGATAACAGCGCCATTCCTTAAAGACTGTGTTGTATTACGCTTGCTATAGAGTTGTCCTCGTCGCAAACGGACCAACTATTTTCGGAATGGGAATAGCTCGAAGAAGCCCCATTTGGACAGCCCCAACCGGTGGCAATCTAAAGCCTACCCAATGCCGGTTGCCAAATGGATTGTCTTCCGACCTTCCAACCCGACGAAATCAAATTTTGAAACATACAATATTTAACCCTTTGAGAGTGTGAAGTGCAATTCCCGTCAGAACTGGGCATAGTAATCCTTTCAAGGAGTAGGACAAAACTGCTCGGCTTCGAGGAATTTTTGTTAAGGAAAAGGTTACAAATTGAATGGGTAAATCCTACTGGCGAAAACAGAGCCAATAAAGCACAGGAAGGAAATGTGGATACTTCATTTCATTCATTTATTTACATTTTGCTACGTGACTAAGTTGCAGTATGCAGATTCCCAGCCTATATTATGCCTTGTATCGTTATATCTATGTCAGTGTCGCGTCAGTTTACGCATAAAGCTGTGTTGAATACCGGACTCGCTATCACGAGGTAGCAACTACTACAGGAGGCAAATAAAAGCACCACAGTAGGTCAGGAGTCGTAATCAAAGTCGAATATAAAAGACAAGTCAAACTGCTTCAGTGTGGATTTTCTTTAAGTGAAAAGGATACAAATGTATAAAATGTATAAGTGAATACTTGGTCACGTAAGGGTCTTGGCCTTCCGAAACGAACAAACCGCAGGGCGGTAATAACGTTGATAAACCTGCGTCGTCTCCTTTGTAGGCGCTGTCAAACGGCACAACGTGCCGGCCAACGGCACAACGGGTGAAGCGTGCCCGGCGAACTAGGAGCTCAACAAAACTTCAGGTACACAGTTTCAAGTTTTTTTTGGGGGGTTCAGAGTTCGATGTTCGGGTTTCTCAAAATGACCGAACCACCCGAACCTTTTTTATTCGTTTTCCCGGGCTCTCTGCAGGCGACATCAAACAAACATTAGACGACAATTTGGCATTTTTTAACGGAAATCTGCTGTGGTAGCGCAAGGCAATCACTGGGCTTTAATTCAGTAAATATTGCTGTCAAAAAAGGCTCGGTTTGAGGTTCGGTTCGGCACCGGAGTTCGGGGCTTTTTTAGGGATTCGGTTTTAAATTTGGTGATTAGATAAACAAATAATCGCTCTGATTAACAAAAAAGCGCTTATCACTCTGGATGCTTTATGGGTACGGATGCATAACATTTAGCCGGATGCTACAGATTAAAAACCTGGATGTGTTATTCGAGTAGTCTATCTCTTTCTAGCCTCGTAGGATCGACTCTGCTTGACAACTTGAAGCAGTATAAAGTTGCCCGTCGGTTTGCGACATGCCTTTCCGTTTTGGACATAATTTTATGCGTTCCTCAGTCAAAAACTGGCATCGCAAATGGCATCGAAGCATTCATTTTCTCGTGACAAACAAAGCCGTCGCGCCTGCACTCATTATTGCCAGCTCGTGGCCTATGAAAAGCGACGGCTGAGCGGCGGCCAACTGGGTGAAGCACCGAAATGAGCTGGCGCGAGTACGAAAGCGCTGAGACGGCGAACTTTGGCTTACATGGCGTAACATTTGGTACCCCGGGAGTTGTATTTTTGAGAGAGCGGTTGTACTGATCAGTAGCTCTCCGACCCCTGTGTTGCATTTTTGGCGGGCGGGGGGAGTGTAGTTTTTGGGCGGGGTTATAACAAAGGAACAACGGTAACCTTCGTTGGAAATCAAAGCGAATAAACAGGGGACTCACCATTTACAAATCTTCATGCTTTCGCAAGACTTCGAGAGGCATTGTATATGAAACAAAAGATCTGTCTAAGAACCGAGCAAAATAATTATCTACCTATTTCATGAAGGACAAAAGATCCCTCCAAAACGTGGAGCTTATTCTCAACGTATGACGCAATGATAATCAGTGGATCTTGTAGACGGCTAGATGCGACCGGAGAATAAGCAACGGAGCGGATATGGACGCCATAACTAGTGAGGCTAGAAGATTGTCCTACCAGTGAGATGTGGCATAGGATAGAAGCCTGAGGCGGCACAGTTTATACCTATGATGTATCCAATCGGACGAGCAGATTGAATCGATAAACCGGCAAGCACGGACGACCGAACACGGGGACGCAAGTTTCATAAGGTTCACTATTATCGGCTGTTTGTGTATAGCTTGAGGGATCGATAGTATGGTTCGCTCGATGCAATGCAAAAATGCATGTCGATACCTTTCTTGTACACTATACCTTACATGAGGGCACCTGTAGTGTGTCGAATACGTCTCAATACCTGGCAATACTAAGCGTAGAGAACATCCTTGTCCCTAGCGCTTCCAAAGGCGAATAACGGGTAGTTTTAGGCTATTTTTATTAGAGGGAAACCTATAACGAAGGACTAGCGTTAGTAAAACCTCCAAAGCCCTCATTACTCAGGCCAGTGCTGCGGCCACGCGTCTGCAGTTACAAGCATGTCTTTCTTTGCCTAAAATTCTTGGACGCCTGTAGGATTTTAGGCGTCGTGAATCTCTTCGATATTTCGTTATCGAAGTATCGGTGTTGCTACTGGTTCTCGGCTGGTATCGGCTCATGGCGGTATCGTCTTAAGTCCTAAATCCATCACCCTGCTGCACGTCATACGCTGACTGCCCGATGATTCAAATGTGGCTCATTCGCCAGCTGAAATTTTTTTCTCTTCTTGCAGATACACGACCATGTATATATACAGTTAGACAATTACTTTGAATTGGGTATTACACAAGTTTTGTACAAGATCAGCTTCAACGTCTAGGTTTAAAAACCTATGAGAAGAGCTACCGGTAGCCCTTTGTGTATTCCAGTACTATCTAAATCATTACTGTTCCACATGATTGGCTGCCATCGGAAAACGCGTCGCAGTGGAGGAACGGAGGAGGGATACCATGTGCAACTGGAAACTTCCGATGTTGAAACAGGGGCGCAAACAGTAAGGCTCATGGGAACGTAGGACAAAGGCATTGCGACAGGATGGTGGCTAATATGCCCACCAACTGCATTTGAAGTTCAGAAGTTTCTATTAACGCGTCCGTCACTAAACAAACAGTTCCTTCTAGAACATGCGAAAGCATAAGAATAGACCCACCATCTCGCGGGTCACAACGAAGCATGAGTCAAACTCCAGTGCCGGAGAGAACACTGGTAGGGTTCTTCAGCGGGCCCGAGAAAGGTTTTCGGGTACGTGACGTGAGGTCGTTTTCAGGTTCGGAACTTCGAAGCCGGTTAAAAAATCAAAAGAAAGATACAGCACGATCCAGAGTTTGTCGCAGAAATATTTTCCGTTACAGCCGTGTTTCGATTTTTTTCCAAAGTTACAGTGGCCAACTACGACAATTCTCACCAGTGATCTGCCTCGAGGGCAGAAAGACATAGAAGATTCAAGGATTTGAGCGTACAACAGTGCATATGGAATTCAAGGCAATTTGTCTTCGAAAGTACCGTTGCGGACCGATTTCGGTTCGGATTTCATTTCTAGCAAGAGGATCGTATAGTAGCCGAGGGCCGGCAAGGCAGGGCCGCAGCACGGGATTTGGCGTCCCGACTAGGCGCCACCGGAAAATCTTGATGAAAGTTTGCTGATATCAAGCAACTTGGTCCTAAATTTTATCATTTCAAGCGCAGAAACATATTTTTGATATTTGCGTGCATTCCCTAAAAAGTTGTTCATTAAAACCTGCAACTTGGCTTTCTTTGTCATGATGGCCTTGAAGCATGGAAGCATATAGCTAGGCGCTATCAACCAAGAACCGCAGTTAAGTAATTCGTACAAGTAAAGTCCTTCAATCCGAAAAAGCAAAAAGAGAGTAAAAGAGAGTTCCGAATGCTCGGCCAGTGCGTAGACAAAAGGTTGTTTCCGCTTGCGCAAGTTCGCGCACCGAGGCCACGTTCATTTGCGCGTCGCGCTTCCATGACCTCATTACGAGTCGGTTTTCCGCCTATCGCCCGAGCGGCATCTGTCGACCGCTTACGCGAAAGGCGAATGGAAAGGCGGCGCTTTGCGAAAGTGCGATACGCGTCACGTAAAGAGAGTCCTTATGACGCAAAATGGTGCGAAAATATGTGGAGACGCATGCGAAACAGGTGTGTCACGGACGAGATGCGGCGAGGTGATCAGTCTCCCGCTTCTACGAATTCGTGCAGCAGAATGAACCGGCTAGTGCTAGCCTGCTCAGTTGTCTAGTGGATTTGACGCTGGTGGTAGAGGTCTCTACCGCCTGCAGGGTCGTTTGCACTCAGTAGTTGACGTGAAGTTCCTAGTGGCGGTCCGCCTTGAGAAGTCCTCGAGCTTCAGAGGTGAGCTTTTATAGAGGTGGCTCCTCAAATTCGGGTATTTAAACCAGTAATTACAATACATAATTACAAATAGTACACGCAAAGTTATACACAATTGTGCGGTCGCACATTACGCAATGCAATGCGGCCCGATGGCCTAAAAATGGATGGCGGACGGATCCGTCCGCACACCCAACCGGCGGTGAAGGAAGGAGGATGATGAAGTGGAGAGGAGGCCGGCGGTGGTTTTGACGCCGCACGGAGGCCGCCGCCGGACGGCGGTTGCCTAGCAACGGGCGGAGAATTCGAACGAATTCTAGAACCGGCGAGCTGCGCCCGCAGCGCCACCGTTCAAAACCGCCGCACCAGCGCGGGAGGACGCGTTCGCATCCTCCCGCGTCAAGGTCATTGACCGGGAGCTCTAAGGGTGAGAGTTCTCTCACCCGCACATCGAGGGAAAGCAGGGGTCACGCTCGCGAACCGATTCGGTTCGCGACACTCCAGGGCGAACAACGACGACAGCCGGATGCCTCCACCTTCACTTCCCTCGCTTACGCTCATAGGGATCCGGTTTCAGACGTTGTGTCTACCGGGGCAGCTTCGTTCGCTTTCCCGGGACGCGCCGGGCATAGGGCGAGCCCTTGTCGGTTTGCACCTGAGTGAGCAGGCACGACCTCTCAAACCCTCAACGCATTGGCTCCGGGAGGATCCTCCCGAGTGGTGCGATGTTGCTCGTAGACCGTGATCCTCTCCCAGTTCTGGGTAGAAGGACTTCACCTGGAGACCTTGGTCAAGGTCTCCGCCGAATGCAATGCAGAGAATGTACAACACACATAAGAGTGTGGAAACTAAGCATGTAAAATAGCTTAGCGATACGACGGCACTTATCTAGAAAGGAAATGGGGAGTGCCGAAGGATGGGGAAGGGGGAGTGGAATACCAGGAGAGGCTGGATCCAGCCTTGCCTGGGGCAGTGATCACTACCCCTAGGCCGACGCGACGTACGGCTACTTCTTCTTCGGGCGTCCTCCTTTCGCCGTCGGGATGAAGGCTCCCTTCGGCCAGGTGACGGAGCTCGGCGAAGTGCGAGGCGGCGCGCCGGACGATGTCGAGGAAGCGGTCGTTCCTGACGAGGCGTCGGTCGAGGTGGACGTCGACGTGGAGGCGGACTCGGAGGAGCTGGTCGTGATGGTGGACGGAGAAGAACTGGAGGTGGCGGTACTGGAACTGTCGCTTCCGGTCTTCGACGTCTTCGACGCAGCCTCGTTCGAGGTGCCCGTGTTTGCTGAGTTCTCAGCAGCCGATGTAACCGTGTTCACGGTGTCGGTCGGCACAGCAGGATCTTGGTGCTCAAGAACGGATTCGTCTTGAGCCTGTCCCACGTCGGCGTCGTCGACGATCATAAGATCGCCTTCGACTGAGCTATCTGCGATCGCAGGTCGAGACTGATTGTCCTGCTCCGTCGGACGCGGAGCAGGGGCGCGATCGCGCAGATTGAGCTGCTGCACCAGTTGAGCTGGTGCAGCTTCCTCCGTAGAGGCTTTGGCAGCTGCGGCGATCGCAGCAGTCTGTTTAGGCCGAGCCGTTCGGCTGGCCACAGGTGGCGGCTGGGGAGCCGACCTACCTTCGATGTTGTCCAGGATCTTTCGAATGAGAGACCTGGTTCCAGGATCCTGGAGTTGAGGGATAGCACGATAACTCGCCGGATCCGGCTGAGTCATGGGCGTTCCCTCCGTCGCTCCCTGTGATCGGTGCGTGCTATGCGAGGTTTCGCTAGACGCCTCCGATCGGAGTGACTGCTGGGAACTTTGCCACTCCGGGACTTGGGATTTCCGGTATTGACCGGCCCCCTTGCCCCGCTTGGCTTCGAAGGTCGGGCGCCCTCCGAACTTCCGCTGACCAGCGGGACGTTTAGAGCCCGAGGGCGTCTGTTCAGACGCCTGCTTCTGAGAAGGAGGTGCCTCCTTCTTCTTTCTCTTGATGAGTTCCTCAAAGTTAGGAACTATCACGGTCGGTCGACCGAAGTGCCGAGGGGTCTCGTGGACACGAGCCTTGGCGATTTGGAGGATCTCCTCTTGAGAGAGCTCCTCCTGGGTCAGTTCTGACCACAAATCAAGTCCATGGGTGACCACCGCATAGGACTTGCGTTCGGCAATTCCCCTCTCCGTGAGGAATGCCTGGTCGTCTTGTTCAAGACGAGCCACTTGCGGCCACTCGGCGTCAGGTCTGGCGGCGATGTAGGCCTGGAGCTGGCGATCCAGCGGGTATGACACAAGCGTTGCTAGGTCTAGCAACTGTCGGTCATTTTCCAGCATGAAGCGCTGGACCGCGTGGGTCCACTCCTCATGCCGGTCCCGCATGTACGGAGCGCAGAAGTAATAGACGCGAGCGCGTCCAAAGTTCTGGCTCAGATGGGTCGCCGTCTCCTCGAAGAACTGGACGTGGTTGTCCACGTACACGTCCCACAGAGCGTTCGCTCCATAAATGAACACGATACGTTCGACCGTGTACGCGAAGAAGTATCTCCGCATCTCCTTCCAGGCTTCCTGCGGATCCGTGGGAAGCTGGATGGCGGTGATATCTCGCCGGAGACCTCCGGAAAGATAAAGAGAGCCCCACTCGTCCATGAAGACGACTGTCCGTGACCACAGACAGCGGTTCTCATCGACCTGGAACGTAACCGGCATAGGCGGCCAGCGGTTCGGAGTGGTCACTCGTTCGAGCACGTGCTGGTCGTACTCGCGGTGCCTGACCAGGTTCACCGCCCTCGGGAAGAAGTCCCGGACGTGCTCCTCGAAACTCTGACGAACGTCAGGGTCCGTGCACGCGTCGTACCCGACAGTACGCCAGGTAACTGGTCCATGCGCGTTCGCGCTAAAGTAGCCGCTGCCGGTTTCGCAGCGGCAGATCCAGAACTGGATCGCGTAGATGGTGTCCGGTGGTGCGAACCGGAAGAAGGTGAGATCGGGTTCCCGAACATCCTCACCTCGCCTCTGTGCGTCCTGGTACCAGGCGCGCACATTCTCGCGCACATCCACCAGGAACTGCGTGGTGATAGGCACCAGGTTCCTGGGATCGTCGCAGTTCATGGCGTGCTCCAGAAAGACGAGGGTCCTCGCTCTGAGCCGCTCTTGCCGCAGGATCCTGCCGGCAACGATGACCACCAACATATGGTGGAAGCTGTAGATGATTCTACTGCCCACCCGGGTTGCGCGTTCGCGCAAACCCTGATCGTTCGGGAAGCTGGTCAGCTGCCCGTAACGACGACCGATAATCTCGGCCACACTCGGATGAGTTCTCATCTTCTTTCCTCTCGGACCTCGAAGGTGATCCGGGCACATCCGGTTCAGCTCGAAGCCGAGGTTTGTCTGATCAGACACATCGAACACCGTCGCTTGTGCAAGCGGCGGTTGTGCCTGAACGTACGGGACGTCAGGCAAAGCGGGTCCTTGTGCAGCGATCGCTGCTTGGACTTGTGCAGCTGGAGCTGCACGTACGGCTGCTGCGATCGCATCAGCTGGCGCCGGTTGAGGGGGAGCACTTGCCGCTACCCGTCGAGTTCGGCGAGCGGCGGGAATCACCACTCTCCTAATCGCGTCCGGTTGGATAACCGGCCCCTGGCGGGCGCCTCGAACGCGCTGCAGGAATTCGGCCGGTGCCGGCTTGAACTCCTTGCGCTGGACGGCCCGGGTCCTGTTCAGGATGTCCGGGTGGTCCACATCGAGGTCGTAGGCCCTTACTGCGGAGCGGGCTAGCTCCTGGAAGATGTAGTTCTCATCTTCCTCCGTTAACTCCGCCAGTGAGCTGACCAGCTCAAGGATCTCTGACGGGTCATTCCAGTCTTCGTTCCGCTGGGATCCCAGCGGAGTGACTGACTCCGGGATCAGGAATTCCCAAGGAATGTCCTGCATCAAGGCGCTGCTCTCGTGATCACGAGCCGCCATGTTCACGTAGTCGTTTGAGATGCCGAACCACGTTCGTGGGTGCTCTAGAAGCCACGTTCGGGCTTGGTCGGCGGTGCCCCAGAACTGGGTAATCACCACCGTTTGTTCGGCGTACCAACCGGGAACCCGGTGTAGGATCGCCATGACCCATGAGAATGGGTCAACGTGCTTGTTGCTGCTGTTCAGCAGTTTTAGCACGAGTGGGTACCCGGTGCGGACCGCGATCGCGGCCATACGGGCTACTGCGCTGCCTTGCAGGACTGCAAGGTCAAGCTCTTGCTCCCTGGTTGCGGTGGCTGGCAGTGTGCTTAGATCTAAGCCACTGGTCAGCCCGAGGATTTTATAGCCCGAGATCTCGGGCTTGTTGGCTTGGCCCTCCAGGTAGGTCCAAGCCTCCTCTGTCATGTGGTGGGCCAGTTCTGGCGCCACCCCAATGACCGCTCCAAGGATGTCGGCATCAGAGACGAGCGTCTCGTCTGCCTTGCACTGCTCCAGCGTGGGTGCTGGAAAGTGCTCCTCCGAATAACCCGTGAGGAGAGTCCTGGGCAGGAAGTTCTCCGGGTTATCGAAGTGCGCGACAACGCCGCGACTTTGCACGTCATTATTGAGGTAACCATGCCAATCGGCGTCCGCCGCAATGACCTGGTGGTGGCGGTTCATGGCGTGGATCCGCGCCTTGAATACGCAGCCGTCGATTAACGGCACGGGCAGCTGCGGTGCTGCGTTCGCAGCGGCAGCCGTGCGCTGAGTTCCGACCGGAACCCAACCGCCAGATAGTGCCCCATCGCTGGGTGCCTGGGTGGGTCCACCCTGGGCAACAGCATTGGGAGCGGGGGCAGGATTAGCAGGGAGTTCTCCCTGCACGTCCATGGCCTCCGTCTCCTGCTGTGCAGAAACAAGAGAAATATTTTGGCTGGTTCCAGCCGACGGTAAACCACCCTGATCAGGGTGCTGGGCTTGCGCCCCACCGCTTACCCGCTCCTCGTTGGCGCCGGGTCCTCCTTGAGGTCGTCTGTCGCCGCCACTTCCGCCGTCGTTGCTCGCCATCTTCGTAGCTGGAGGTCGTCTAAACGCTTGCCTAAAAAAGAGAGAAATTTAGGACAGGTAGAGACGGCCACAAATGACGAGCATGCACGAGACAAAGGTGGACCGAGGGGGTAAAGGTGTGTCACCGAGCACGAGTTCTCGCAGCCCGATGCCATTCGGATGTTAGCGGACCGAACGGCCCCATCCTTGCTACGCACAAGCCCGGTAACCAGTGCTGGTTTCCATTGGGCTCGAGGAAGATCTTCCTCGTAAACAAGTGCGACATCTCCGGGCTGAATTTCCCGGACGGGAATATTCTTGCCCTTTTTGCCGTGATCACGGCGCAGCTCAAGGAGGACTCCTTCCTGAAACAGCTTCCAGAATTTATCTGTCAGCCGAGTCAGGTGCTGCAGATTGGAGATGATCCGCACATGTTGTTTATGTGCATGTGGGTCGACGAAGTCCGGATCCGGATCTTCATCGTAAGGGACGTCGAAAATGCAATTCGAGTTCTCGAATTGCAAATTAGGGATGAGGAAATCCACAGGCCGCACCACAATAAAATCGTGTTCCGAATTGGACACGTATGTGAGCGGCCGGGAATTTATAACCCACTCTGCTCGACCGAGCAAAGTGTGGAAGTCCTCGACCCTGGGAAGTGCCCTCCCGAGAACTCGGGTTAGGCAATGCTTGACGAGCCCTATAATACGCTCGAAAGATCCGCCATACCACGAGGCGCGAGGCGTGATGGTACGCCAAGTGACGCCGTCGCTGGCTAGCTGTGACCACAGCTCGGATGCCATCGAACGGTCGTTCGATAATTTTCTCGCTGTCTGGCGGACTCTCCGCCTTCGGGCGCTGTGCTCAGTGATCACTGATAACGGGGCGGTAGATGACCCCGTGTGTGCGCCCGTTGGCCGGTCGGCCAGAGGTCGCATGGGGACGGAGATCTCCTGTCCCTGATTATGCGTTCCGTTGTTCAACGGTTTGCCGTTCGCTTCGCGAACATTCCATTGCCCTTTTGCTGCTGTGTTCACAGCAGCGCAGGCCAAGGATGGCGAGGGCTCGCCGTCGCCGCCGCTTGGGTCAGCTTGCGAAAGCGCCCTCGCGTCCCGCTGTGTGCAAGCGGCCCCCGTGAGTCCGTCAGTCGACGGATCGGGATGCGGCTGTGGCGGCACGTAGGCCGGCACCGATGGCTGCGTTCGCAGCGTCCCTTCTTGGGGAAATTGTGCAAGCGATCGCTTGCTGCCCCTTTTTCGACGGCCTGGGACCGGCGTCGGGTCAAACCGTTCAGCGGCGACCCCGCGAGTGCTCCGCTTAGGGCGCTCAATAACAACTGGTGCGTGCGGATCCGCGCGCGGTTGTTTGTCAGCGTTCGCTGAGTCTTTCCCGCCCGTGTTCACGGTTTGAATTTTGCGAAGAACTTCGCGTGCACTTAAGAAGGTTGCGCCATTATCCGATAGGATATGGCTTACAGGTCCTCTGCGAGCGCAGAATCGCTGAAAAGCATGGAGAAATTGCCCTGTGCTCAGATCTGAGCACAGCTCCAAATGGCATGCACGTGACCACGTGCAAACGAAAATGCAAACCCAAAACTTGGAAGTAATGGGCTTACCGCTTTGGTCGGTCGACCGCAGCAATTTCGGGCCAAAAAAATCAATACCGACGGCCTTAAATGGGCGCGAGGGCTTGACTCTTTCCTCCGGCAGTTGAGGTGCCGGAGGGGCCCTGAATGCCGGGTTGGTCAACCTTTGGCATTCATGACACATGGATCGAATTACGGACTGAACAGTCCTTCGACCATGCGTAAACCAGTAATGAAGGCGCACGTTGATCAACGTTGTGCCGACATTTGCGTGGACGTTCGCCACATGAAAGTGCAGAATTAATAGCTTGGTCAAGCTATTATTCCGCGAGAGATAAATCGGTGAGTGAGCACTCACCGGTAGGTCGGAAGCGGCAATTCTTCCGCGAACGCGGAGAAAATTACCCTCCAAAAATATGTCCAACAGCTTACGATCGTAAGCAGTCGGCGGGTCCTGGGCTTGGGCTTTCCTGACCAGGAAAGATTCCACTAAGCCCAGTTCCGGCACGGTAAAGTGCTCGCATTTTGACCGCTTCGAGTAGGTCTCTCGGAAGTGGTCGCGCAGATCTGCGCCGAGGTAATTAGCGGTTCGCGGTTCCGCGGCGCTAATCCCGCTGCGCAGGAAAATGGCGCAGGCGCGAAAAACTGTGGCGTGAACACGCCGTAGTTTCTGCCACGATCGGCAGCGCGCCATTTGTTCCTCCGGGAGGAGGTTTTCCGGCGGTATTTCGGCGATCGCCGAGGCCGGATTAATGCGCGCAATTAGTCCGAAACACGCGATCGCGTTCTTCGGCGGCGCATTAATTTGCGCAGCGTTCGCTGCGACTTTTGCGGTGTTCACTGCGCTATTAATTGCGGGGTCATCGATCGATGCCTCCGCAGCTTCCTCGGCTTGTTCAAGCCATTTAATCGTCGCAGCGCGGATTGTTTCCGGCTGTTCCGGGAATGCGGAAGGATCCTTCCGCAGCCAATTAGGCCCGTGCCACCAAAGGTTGCAGTTCTGCAACTCGGTGGCTAATAGACCACGACTCGTGTGGTCAGCGGGATTATCGTCAGTTCTGACGTGTCCCACTGTCACGTTGTGTTCTCGGCAGATCTGCCGGATCACTTTAAGCCTGTTTTCCAGCCAGATCTCTTGCGCTTTTTCCGGCGTAAGGATCTGGTGGAGGGCGATCATGGAATCGCTCCACAGGTATATTCCCTGAACAGGGAATCCAATTTCTTCCACAATGAAGGGAATATTCGCGGATCCGCGTACTAATCCCATCATTTCCATGCGTGGAATGGTGAGTGAATTCGCTTGACCAAGCGGCTTCACATTATTTCTGCTGAACAGCAGATTACTATGCCAGTTACCGGTTGCAGTTCGGCAAACCAGGTAAGTGCAAAACCCGTACGCGTCCGCGCTGGCGTCGCAGAACACGTGAATGCGAGCTTCTGTGATGGGTCCATCGCAGACTCGCCGTGGGATTCGGATTTCAGTAGTGGAGAAGGCAGCGATCGCTGCGTTCCACTCTTCTTCCAAGGCTTCAGGTACTGCCTGGTCCCAGGACAGTTTTGACGCACCTTCCCACACCTTTTGGATGGCCAATTTGGCCGCTACGAGTACAGGGCTGATCAGTCCGCATGGATCATAAATCTCCATGATGTACCGTAGCATTTTGCGACGAGTCAACGGGGGTCCCCGTTGATCGCGCAGGCGACGCGGCTGATCAGCCGATTTTTCGCCGCCTATTAACGAAGGATGGACGTCCTTTGGGTGGAGGCTAATCACCCACTCGTCCTCTATGCACTGCCAGGGAATTCCCAAGTTCTTGAGGTTCCCTGTGTCTGCACGATCCTCGATCGGGATCGATTCGTTGAACTGGGTCGAGTTGCTTACGAATTCTCGCAGGTTCATCTTCGCATCCGAGCAGATCTGCTTGGATTCGCGGTATTTCTGAAGTGCTTCAGAAACTGTTTCCGCTGTGAACAGAATGTTGTCCACATAGCAGTTCTTGAGCATCTCCAGTGCGACAGGACTGTCGTATTTCTGGAAGTGCTGCTCAAGCACTACTGCGAGTAGGAATGGGCTGATTTTAAGCCCAAAAGCTACTCGGGTAAAGCGGATATGCAACAAGTTATCGCCTTCGGCGGGCTTGTTGACATCTTTTACCCAAAACCATCTCAAGAGATCTCTGTGAGCTGGTGTGACTGAGACCTGGAGGAAGGCCTTCGCGATGTCAGCCAAAATGATCATTTTGGCGAATCGGCTGCGCAGGAGAACTCCTGGCAGCTT
>JNEY01000394.1:51035-63733 GCA_020875895.1 Aphelenchus avenae
TCATGCGAAATGTCCCACAAATTTTTCAGTACCCACAAATTTCATGCTATATGACCCACAAATGTCTAGTACCCACAAATTCATGCGAATGACCCACAAACACAAAAAAAAATTTTTTAGTCACCGATTTCGGCGTTCCTAAGCCCTAATCCTAAGCCTCAGCCTAAGCCTAAGCGCGCGATCTAGTCCTCTTCGCTTTGCTCGGGGCATTGGGCGCACGCGCCCAGGGGCCTCGCTTCGCTCGGGAGAATCCAACATTCGAAAAATGGCCAAAACT
The DNA here is from genome assembly GCA_020875895.1 of Aphelenchus avenae. Taxonomy (NCBI): domain Eukaryota; kingdom Metazoa; phylum Nematoda; class Chromadorea; order Rhabditida; family Aphelenchidae; genus Aphelenchus; species Aphelenchus avenae. Next base: position 51,313 of record JNEY01000394.1, read on the forward strand.
CACAAAAGGACATTTGTGGGTTTTTTGAATTTGTGGGTCATATCGCATGAAATTTGTGGGTACTGAAAAAACTGTGGGTCATTTCGCGTGAAATCTGTGGGGTCCGAAATATTTGTGGGACATTCCGTTCGAAATTTGTGGGGTCCGAAATATTTGTGGGACATTTCGCATGAAATTTGTGGGACACATCGCTATTTTGCCGGACGCTCAATCCGTTAGCGTCGCAATGTGAACTCAGCTCACCAGACGGGATACATCAAAGAAAAAATAAGACACAAAAACCGCCTAAGAAATTTTCCGGGCAATTACAATTTTACGGTTGTCTCTAACGCACGAGATACGAAACTAACCGCATTGCGCAACACAATTGCGCTAGTATTTTTCAGATTCGTGGTTAAAACCTGAATCCTTAAAGAGTCTGCTTTGCCTTGCTCTCGAGAAAAGGAGACGTTATTAATGATAAACACCTTTATGCAGGAAAATCGGACGCAAACGCATCGAAGCGCGCATGTCGCGGTGCTAGAGTTCGGGTCGGAGTACCAGGTTTACTCACCATTTTGGCCACCTATCCCCGACTACAACATGTATGAGTTTAACACTGGTCGAAACGACCTAAATACCTCAAAAGCCTAGTGCAAGCATTGAAAGCCACTTATAAAATCGAATCACAAATGCTTCTCGAAATTTCACGCTATTTATGCAAAATTAGTATGCGAAAATAGGGCATGGATTGATCAAAAAGATCACTACTCGAAACATATACATGCATTGATATCCCAAGGCGTCTTGGGACGGACACAACATGACCTGTCGTCCAAAAAATAGTAACGATCTGGCTGATGTTTTCAAAACCTGTTATACTTACCGGATATGTTGACGTCCTTAGCCGAGCAATATTCTTTGCGGATTCTACGCTCCGCGTGTGACACTCTGAGCTTAAGCAATTAATGCGCTTTCCAGAAGATCTAACCTGATACAAGTGAGTACAGTGAGTTAATTGTCACCGTATGACTCCTGACCCTTCATTTTTACACCGTCACATCCACAGGACGTTGCCAGCTTTAAGCGGTCTCAGTATTCTGAATAGTTCATATACGCTCAAAAGTCTTATCTTGTAGCAGTTTCGATCGCCCTTCATTTGAGCACAAGCATGCAATTTCGGCCATTCAGATGCCCTGCGACCTCTTCAAGCAACAAGGTCGTATTCAAAGCTCGGTTCAAACAAAGCCCCCCCCCCCCCCCGCAGGCGACGCCAACGAATTTTTAGGTCAAAATTTGCAAAATATAGTGAAAATTTGCTCCTTGGTTGCCCTCCTTCTCATGGTTGTCCTGACCGATCAAACCACTACTAGCGCGTACGCCAAGTCGAACATCTCCTAAAACTCGACTACATTCAGCTTCTTCTCGCGCATGACAAGTCGCTCAAAATGGGAGCAGGAAGGATTTTCGCCTTAAATTTCGGCGACTGGTCATAAGAGTTGTCCCCCTTTTCTTCGGCCATGTGTGAGCACGCTTGAGAATCTTGGACGCCCTAACAGGCAACTTAGCGTCAAAGCCGAATGAGGACTAAACGTTGGACTGTTGGAATCATCTTGTACAAAACCTGTAATCGCGCGTACATTTGGTGTCGTCTCGGACTCGCTATGGCTTTTTGTGTGGCTTTCAGATGCGTAACCTCCCGTTATTTATTTACATTTTTGTATTCTTCTTTATTTAAAATATAACATTTTTATTTTGTTTGTACGTTTCCTGTTTTTTTACAGTGGTTCCTTTTTGTAGCTATTGGTAAACTTAACACTTTTTCATCTCACAGCATTGCTCGATTCTCCGAAATTATCGCCCGTCCCCGTCTTACGCTCCCTCCGTAAGAAAAACAGGCCGTGAGCAAGAGGAAACGGTTGTCTTATACGATTTGATTGTTCGTAACCAAAAAGGAACATGCAGATAATCGCACGAGAACAACTAAGAACGACGCGGTCGATGGCTCGCGTACGGCCTACGTCAGGGTTTGGGGATTCTGAAAATCAAACCGAGGCCGAGACCACCAAAAAATGACCCGAGACGCTAGGAAAACCGAGACCGAGACTTCAACAGCTGTTTTGATTCACATCAGTGTTTTCCGAGCAAGCGCTAAGTAACTGAAAAAAGTTAGTTGAAGTAAAGTATAATGAAGTTGGCCGACTTTACTTCACTTCATTTCACACGAGAAATGGATTGCTTCACCGAAGTTTCATTAATAAAATGGTATTGACCGCTGGCGCCACCAGAGCAACTGTTCATAACTTACGTAAAAACGTCCGGCTAAAATTTTGTTGGTGTCGCGTGCGGTGGGCCATTTTTTGATAGTATTACTAGCGCCAATGGCTGAATGCGGGGCGTACGCAGCTGGTTATTGGTAATCTAATTTAAAACGGACAGAAATTACAAAAAAAAACATTATCATAGCGAAATTCGCCATTTCGCTGGCAGCAACTGCCCACAGCATTGAATTGCTCTATTCGAGGCTACATACCGTTTGACCGATTACTACCAGGTATCCAAGCCCTAAAAAAGCCCGCCGCAGGCGACACCAGCAAAATTTTCGTCAAAAAATGACATACTTACGAAAAATTTTCGCTGAGCGGCGCCTAACGGCGCGGTCTCTAAGTCTCGGTTCAGTCTCGGTTTTTCGACCGAGACCATCAAAATGGTCCGAGACTCTCGGAAAACCGAGACCGAGGCCTGGTCAGAACCTGGGCCACGTACACCAGTTAACTAAAGAACATCTGTGGCACTTGGTAAAAATATATTATTTAGCCGGCTCCAGTTAAGCAACAAGTACAAGAGAAGCAACAAAAACGAAAAGAGAGCGTACGACGCAAACCTTAAGCGCAGCGGAATTCGTTTCCGCACGCACATCCTCGCGCCTCGAAGACATGTTCGATTGCGCGAGGCGCCTCAATGACCTCCATAATTTGGGGGGATTCGCGCTTATCGTCGGGGCACCATTGTCCGCCCGGACGCCAAGCGGTAGGAAGACGATTGGCTTGGATTTCGCATGAGACATCGGAAGCGATAGCGAAAGGCACGACAAAACGAAAACTCAAAATGACACAAAGAACAAACATACCGTATTTCCCCTAATTCTGCGGCCTGCCGGTCTATTTTACGACGTGTCCGAGAATTGGGCCAAAGTTAAAAGTGCCACATGTAGGTACGGGTAGGTAGGTGGTCTTGGGAAATTTGTTTCATTTATTTTGTTAATTTCTTACATCCATGACTATGCATAATATAATTAAACAAAGCAATTGAGGGTACTAATACGATAATTTCTTGGCCGCTTATAGGGGCCGGCCTGTTTGGGAGGGCCGGACATTAGGGACTGACTTCTGGACCAAGACAGAAGCCGAAGTTGTTATCTCGACATAAATTTTCAGGAACTATTATCATAGACGTCGTCGTTTCCCCAGAAGCAAGCAATATGAACACGGCGTTATAGAAGCCGTAAGTCAGAAACCGAAGAACAGATGGATACAGTAGGCCGCTTGGGTAATACATATTAGGACAGATGTTATACCCAAGAAGTTGCCACAAAACTTTCGGAAAAGTTGGTTATTTCATAAAAATCGGCAACAGTGCTGGTATTACGGCCGTGCCGTGCCGCGTTACCGTACTCTCGGTACGGAGTAGGGTACACGAGGGTCGGGGCAGCAAGGCTTACCGTCCGAATGGGTAGTCCAGTTTTCTTGATATTTACCTCTAGTGCGGATCGTATTTGTACCGTATCATTCCAGATTACGGTCCGTCCTGCCGTATCGTACTGACTTTGCCTGCTTGTTCCTTTCGTATTTTCCGTGGTACCTGCAATAACGTACCACAGACGACACATTTTTGACACAAAATATAGTCTTTATAGGCTGTGGCTTTTATCTTCTTTTATAAAGGCCCGGTTAAGACGCTGGTAAAATCATTTGAAACACAAGCTAACGGCACTTAAATAAACATTCGGGTAGTTTTCCGATCAATCTGGTCAGAAAGTACGCGAAAATAAAAAAATTAGACAATAAAGAAGTACAGCCTTGCAAAGTGAAACAGACGGTGGAGGAACGGACAGACATTTAACGGGCATTGACGGTTTAACGGTGAAAGGGACATTTATTTAATTCAAAAAACCTGTCCATTTCAGCACACGGTTCACAACATGACATGTGCCTCGTCAGTTTTCATGTGAAAGAAAAAGACTAAGAGAGCCGGCTTTAAAGTTTGTACTTCTTGTGCTTAGTACTTGCATGCGATAGCGGGCTCGATACAGCGTGGAAGCTAATGAAAAACGGTGATCTGGCTCGTGGCAAGCTTAGAATGCATGGAGACGTGAACTGGGTCAGTGCACCTGCACATGCAAACAGTTCAGCCTTTTTTCTAAAAAAAACATCCGGGCAGGACGATCAGGTCATTCGAAAAAACCTGAGATCCTACTAGCACGCAGCATTTGTACTCTGTGCTGTTTCCTTTCTCCAAATATATTACGAACCGTGTCAAAATTTACATCTTCTGCTTATATTCTCACATGTACGTCTACGAGAAACGAGTCTGAATTTCGGCACACTACGCTACGAAAATTGTTGCTTCTCCGACCTTCCCCGGCTCCTTCCCCGCACATCCTCTGTCGACAGGAAGGGTAACTTCTTAGCAGCACATTAAAAGTGTTGACTCAGTGACAACGTGATTTTACCGAGGGTCATTAAGGTATCTGCGGATGCATGGCCGAATCTGGACATTGCTACAAGCGCTACCAGAGACATGCCTTACCAAAATACATATCACCATTGTGCCGTCTATTAAGGACATGACATGTGCGGGACACTTGGCATGACATGCGCATAGTAAAGAAACGGTCTTCGATCGGCCGGAACGTGACATTAGATCTCCAAAAACCTGACGTTCTGCTCCGGAATGGCTCTATGCCGAGTTTAAGCAGTGTCCTTTTCGTAAAGAGCATTGCATTCGAGGTGTCAGTCTCCCGAATCGCACGTTTCCCAAAAAACCCTTTAAATAATAAATGATTTGCACCCAACTGATACGCCCAATCTTGGTCCAAAATGTCTAATACCCAAACATTTACTTGCCTACTCATCTGCAAAAAACTTGGCGATGTATTTCACTCGTGTAACTAGAGCAAAGACGTATGTGCAGCTTGGGCTATAACAGCTTTATTTCGACAAGTAGGATAATATGCTCAAAACGCTGAAAGATGAGCGTTGGTTCTAAAATGAATAATGATGACAAGCCGTGACACGAATAGTCGTTGTAATATAGAGGCTTCTTATGTTCCAAAACCTATCCGGGTGGTAGGCCAGTACTTTCCGAGATCCGGAATCGGCACCGGAAATCAATATTGTCTAAAGGAATCGGCATCGGAACCGGAGCCATTCCAAATGACCATTTCTTAAGATACCTGTCGAGTGGTTTCTTGCGCTCGGCTCAGGCTAAGCCAGCGAACTTTTGGACGAGAATTATGCGATTAAAGTAAAAATTTAACCAGCATATACGGGCCAGGGATGGGTGGATTTGTCACGACGACCAGTACCGGGACCAATACCGGACGCGTTTTATTCAGTAACTTTTTTTCAGCAACTGTTCATTTCAGTAACTGTTTTTTTCAGTAACTGTTCATTTCCGTAACTGTTTTTTCAGTAACTGTTCATTTCAGTAACTGTTTTTTTCAGTAACTGTTCATTTCAGTTGAACAATTAAACAACAAAATGATATAGGAGGGATGGATGTCGTAGACAAGGCGTTCCTCAGTTTGCTCAGTCAACACACGTATGGGGAGGGGTGCCGCTATGCTGAGTTATATACGACTCGTTGGTGCCGGAAGCGGGTGTCGGCAGAGCCCACTCGCCGATGACGTTTGGGCTATCATCCCAGAAGTCGTCAGGAACCGGAGCGGTCGACGGCAGAGCCCATTCGCCGATCACGTCCGGGCTATCATTCCAAAAGTCGTCCGGAACCGGAGCGGTCGACGGCAGAGCCCATTCGCCGACCATGTCCGGGCTATCGTTCCAGAAGTCGTCAGAAATCGCAGCGGGCGCCGCCATAGCGCATGCATCAGTCGCTTCGGTAGCATCATCCCCGATTGAAGGTGCGATGCTCGATAAGCTCTTCTGATCGGGCACAACGGCCGACTTTGTACATGTACTTTGCAACCAGGCCGTCATAACAGAGCGTTCCGGCGCAAGTAGTGGATCCGGCAACGCACGTTTGGGAGCTAAAATGAAGGCGTAAATGGATTCTCGAACGCTGGGCATTAGCAATCCTTGAGTTGTAGTGCGTATTGTAAGGCTGGTCGTATACGTGGTTCGAATGAAGGTCAAGTATAGACGACAAAACGCGCTTACGAGTGATCGGCTTGTGGCATTGGCGCCAAGCAGGAACTGCATTGACACGGGGTAGATACTCTGCAGGCACCGTGCAGAAGTCGACAAGAAGTTTGCCGAAGGCGTGCTTCAGGTACATGCGCATTTGACGCCGGTCTGCTTCTTTCCAGATTTCGACTCGACGAAGGATGAAATCGATGGGCTCACCTTCGAAAGAACTAAAGCGAGAATCATATGCGCCATCGAACATGCGAAATACATCAAATGCTCTCGATAAATGGTGAAGAAAATGGGCTTACGTTTGACCGTCGAGCGCTTGTTTCGCTGCAGACGCTTCCTTGGTTGTCGCAAAGAGGACGTACGCGCAGTTATTGTGGGGTTCCAGAAATACGTTCATGACCGCTCCAAAATTCACGAGGAGTTCGCGTAGCTAAACGAGCACGAACTGGCTTTGCAAAAGCAACCAATATCTTGTTTCATGCATACTATTTATCAGAGGGAATTTTACTGTGGACGGTTTTTTAGGTAGTCGATTTCCGTGCCATACAGAGGTTAGTCCATCTGGCCTATCCACTCCCCTCCCCCTCCCCGACAAACAAACCCGTACTTGGGGTTCCAGTCGTGCTTCTCCGAACGAAGTATATTTTCAGGCTTCGCTGAGGACGCTCGTCGGAGTATCTTCGACGCTTAGGAATGCCATCTGGGAACTTCTCCGTCAACTGACGCCACTCCTCTTTGGATAGCGTTTTCGACGTCTACTTACGGCACCTTCCCCATCAAAGTAGGTAGCAATACGTTGAGGCCGCATGCAGTGAATGGCCTAAAGGTAACATAAGGGCGAGAAGAAAGTTAGCTAAGCATAGCCTTTTGCGGCTGACGGTTCGAGCCAATATGCAAATGGTAAAACAGTTCGCATTCGCGTAAGTCCTATTTATTACTTCTTCAAAACTCCACGGGGAGCATGATTGCACGTCATTTTAGGACTGTCATAGAGAAACGAAGGTAAAACCGCACATTGTAGTGCATACGCGAAGGACAAAATGACGAGTATAAAAGTTGTGAAGACGCGAACTGGTACACATAGAGAAGGCACAATGTTGCGAGGCGAAGAGGTGCTGAACGCCGTGAGGCCTCGTAACGATTGTAAGCCAAGGTTTTTTATGCTTCTTTTACCCCTTGTTTTGGCGTTGTGTGACCAGTAAAAATTTAGTGCGACGAAACGGCGCCCATGATGTCACGTGATATAAGGGAAACTACGGGACTTGCAAAAAAGTTCAGTAAAAACCGGCTATTCGCTGTCCAAATTACGACTTTTTTGGAATGATAGGAAGGCGATCGGAATGGCTGTAAGGTGGAGAACCATTAGAAGTGCACTCGAACAACCAGAAAAAGGAAAAGCCTCGAAGACGAGAAGGTGGCGAAACAAGTTGATTTGCAATACAATTTGCCGACGATGTGGCACTAGCACAGTGGGTACTGCGGGCCGTTGCGGCGTTTTGCAGCGAAACATTACTGCCAACGGAGGGAACATTATGAGGAGCCGCGTTGCAAGCTGAATCTTTATAGGTAGTCGGACTGAGGATGCTGTAGACGATTTCTTCGTGATCGACTGCATACAAGTTCGACGTGGAAGTCGGATCCTCCGCAAAATGCACGTTCGATGCTTCGGTTCCCAGAAGCGAATCGCCCATGAAGGTGTCATAATGAGCGTACTCGTAGTCGACAGCGTCGTAATCAGTATGGTTTTCGGCGTCCGCATAGAAACGATCGTGGGCCGCGTAGTGGCGGTCGTACGCTTCATGCAGTACATTGACAGGAGTACCTTCCGGCGCAAGTGAGACACTGAAATAGGCAGAGTTATACGCTTGAATGAGACAATATGGGCGCACTCGTAGTCGGCAGTGTCGTAATCTGCATGGTTAGCGGCGTCCGCAGATCGGTGCTTTTGGGCCGCGTAGTGGTGGTCGTAACGTTCAGCGTCGTAGGCAACTTTAGGGAACTGGTTGAGTCCCGCATGGCTTTCGCGTTTGTTCCGTGTACCAGCCACTTCTTGAAGTACGTTGACTGCAGCACTTTCCGTGGTAAGCGAGACACTGAAATAGACCCATATAGACGTTTTAATGAAATATTGATTCATCTAAATCGGAAAAACCTTAATGCCATGTCGATACGACGCACCGTAAAACGCTTATTTTTAGCAACAGGGTCAAAATTTTTCGTAGGACCCGAAAGGGGGGGGATCAAACTTCGGGGGGAGAGCAAACAATTAGAGTGAGGGTCGAAATTTTTCAAAGGCACGTCGTAATGCGCCGACCTGGAAAGAAGCCACTGTCTTGAGGAAATTTAGCCTAAAATCGTCCAAAATTGACCAAAAATTTATCAAAATCTGACAATGTTGGTGAAGTGTGCCAGGTCTATCCTAGAATCTTCCCGACGCCCTAAAACGTCGAGAAAGCATGCTTTCCTGGTGGCAAAGGGGGTGGGTCAAAATTAGCCTTACTCGTTGGATGAATGCACACCGTCGTACGATGCTTTCGACAGATGCAGTTGAATGAGAGCAAGGTACTTCAGCACATCTCGTTGTCCCACCGGAGTGTTGTTGTACTGGTGCACTAATGCGTCGATGTTGCACTGACGTTGACAGATCAGTTTGGGACGTCCGCGAATGTGCTGCGCAGGATTTGCCTCATGCCCAAAATAGGTAGTCAGAGAGCATTAAGAATATAATATCGAAAGCATGCGGGAGGTAATGCGTGGGACAAAATGACAGCAACGACAGCAAAACGGCATTGAAGGAGTTCCGGGAAGGGATGGGGGCTGGGCTTTCCGGCCACCCGAATTTTAAGGGCTAATTGTCTGAGTCTATAGGGGACTAGGTAAATAATCTTAATCTGAGAAATGCATCCCTTTGGTGCATCATCGTAAGGTAGGGCATGGGGGTGTGCGTAGTTCTAAGGATAGGTGATTTGTGGCACTTCAATGCTTACCTTAGGTGCAGATTACGCGTGTCGTCTTCCAGTTTTTGAAGACGAATGATGCACTGATGAAGTGGCTTGCTTTCGGAACTATTCGATTTAGCGTAGCATGTCCTGATTCGACTCCATTGTTCGTGCGGGGAGTCCCGTCTAAGGTACGTTGAAAGACGTTCCATGAGGAAGGGTCGAATCGAGCAGGCAGTAGTTTTCTAGCGCCATTCGTAGCGCTTGGTAGACGTCCAATGTAGGTGTTTCCAACGTACTTCGCGAAGGCTAAATGTGTTTTTATAGTTAATATCGTTTATTGTCTCTTGACCTGCATGGGTCGAAGTTCGCACGGCTTTCCAAGAAAATGGCGCCGAAAGAGCGCAAGCTAACGTAATGTCTTGCAAACAAAGAGTAAGTTTGGCAGAACGGTATACACGGGAACTCACTTGAAAGAGGAGCGGCGAAACGGTTAGGAGTCGTGCCATCGGACACTAGTTTCGTCAGAGCATCGCAGATTGCCGAGTAGCCGTCGATGACGTCTTCAAGTGGCGCGAACGGTAGCGCCATAAAGCACCTGAGCAATTCTTTCGCTTCAGGAATGGCGTAAAGCGGAAGCAGTCCCTCCTTGCGAAGATGCATAACCAAGCTACGACAAAAGTGGTATAGGCAGTACCGCAGTTCCGCCGATGGGAATAACTCCTGCATGGCTTGAGTCATCGCCATTTCAAAGTCTGAATCGTACAGTTACCGCAGCATGAAGGCCATCTTTTGAACGACTTAAGTTTGCCAGAAAAATGTACCCGGGTTGTTCGTACAACTAGTTCAAAACCATAGGCAGGTAGGTGGATCGTTACCTGCAATAAAAGAGTGAGGTCTCGTTCGCTTGAGGAGGTCGCTGTTGAAGCACGCACGAAGCGCTCTGCAGTACGTGCATTTGCGTCTGCCTGGCATATAGATATAAACGGCGGGCAATGCAGACTCGTGGATCATCACACTGATCATGAATAAGGAATCGAACTTCCCAGACGAACTGAAGAAAGTGCCTTAACTCAATTTTATGCTTCATGTTGTATGGCAGGCAATGACTACCATCAATTGCCCAATCCGGATGAGTGTGAAGCAACTGCGCGCCGTGTTCCGACGTAAATGCGAAAAAGACAGGACTACCAGGTTCGGCTTGGCGAGAGTCGACTAGAAGGAACTGCGTCCCACGAAGCGTTTTCTCCAGTGATTCGGGCTAAAACTTATATCGCATTATATATGCGCTTCCCATGCATATGTTCCCAAGTGAATGTTGTGACACAGGATCTCTTACCAATTCAACCGAAGCCGGATCCGTGTCTTTTATGCTGCCAATGGCCTTGCGACGACTCCTGTTAACAGTCTGTATGAGGGAGCATCGACTCGGGAATGTCTGAAGTTCGTCCACTGCGAGTCCGGAGTGCGCGTTCGAAGCGAGAACGGAGGGCGCGACTGATAAGCTGCTACACGCAGAGCTTTTGAGGTCCTCTGTGCGGCTCCGTCTCTAAATGATTGTACGCAATAGAGTGAAGGAAAGTTGTGTTCCACCAACGGAATACGGTCAAACCACAAGAAATTATGGAACGAAAAGGCAGAACAAAGTTGCGACCATTTTTGTGGCGCAAAAAAAACTCATACCGCATGGCTTGCGGCGTCCGGCAAGTGGTTGTGTGAGGATGTCATGCGAATAAAGTCCGAGTCGCGTTCTGATACTCCTCGAGCGGTGCAACCAGTGAAGTACTTCGAGCAGCGCCAGTAGTAACCACCCTTGGTTGTTTTGCGATGCGTAATCATTTCGTAGCCATCAATTACTGAACAAGGTTTTCCTCGCTGAGTTTTCAACATCTAAACGTTCCCGACTTGTGCTTTAATTGTGTTAAAAGCTTAATCAAGGGCTACAATATTCGTTCAGACAAGTTTACCTTTGCTTTTATGCACGTCTTGTACTTAGTAAATTTTGAAGTTTGGTGCTTTCGTTGCATAAAAGTCCTTGAAGAACCACGAAGTACGTCAGTGAAAAGAAGAGTACTGTCCCATGTTATCGCGACGGGACTCAACCCATTCGAATGGACAATAGGTATCGATCGAGGACGGAACGGACGCACTGCTTTCGAGCTTGCAACGAACACTTGTTGACTATTCGTTTCCTTTCCGATGACGACGTCTTGACTTGCTTTTTAGGGTGATCTTAGCCGACAAATGGGGAAACCTTAGGAGTTTCAAAGTAGCTGAATTAGGCTTAGCATCAGAAGAATATTTTGTTTTTCAGAAAGTTTTCACCGCAACGTCACAAACACAAGTGATCAATAAATGCTTCTTTACGTAACAGGAAACAAGCGTGCGATTAAATGCGTAATGAAGCAAAAATCCAGAACGCTCTTGAGGCTTTTTTTCGCTACTTCGTTTACGTTGATCATTTCGATGGCTGACGTTGGAGAGAACTACCCCGTTGATGGACTGGATGGCGACGACTACTACCCCTTGATGGACTGTACGGGTGGATGATTCGCAACGGGCATCACTTTTACTTGGTCAAGTGGACTGGACACGGTTGGCCTGAGATCACGTATGCATACGTTTCAATTCCATTCGTTTTCTTAAAGTCTTCTTTAGCTGGGAACCGATCGAGAACCTGCACAATGTGCTCTACCCCGTGCAGCAGTTTCACGGCGACCTTCAAGTCGGTGGGCCGACCCAGGTGATCTACGAGGACGGATACCGGATGGTAAGTCAGCAGTATGTAGGGAAAGTATACCTCTTATTAGCGAATGCCGCTTGGCTTGCAGCATGTGCATAGCTGTGCATTGCTGAATTTTTTCCCCACACGTCGCTAAATTTCACGTTGCTTTCCATGACAACTTGGCCATAGACGTAATCGGCCGTACTGAATTCCGTACCGTAGCGTACTGCGTACCGTACTCTACGGTACGGGGTACGGTACGGGGAGGGATATGGTCAGTACGGAGTACGGTAAGGCATGACTTTCTGGCTAGTACGGCACTAGTACGGGCCGTAGTACGGCTTTGAATACGGGTCGTACCGTATTCCGTACCGCAGAGTACGGTACGCAGTACGCTACGG
>JNEY01000394.1:97290-109502 GCA_020875895.1 Aphelenchus avenae
GTTTGGGTCCCGGTTGTTTGGGTCCCCTTGTTTGGGTCCCGTTCGTTTGGGTCCCGGCTATAATTTTGAAAGCTTCGTTTGGGTCCCAGTTGTTTGGGTCCCCTTGTTTGGGTCCCGTTCGTTTGGGTCCCAGAAAAATGTGTAATGTAAATGACCAAGGTTTATCTTACAGAATCCTGCACGGAAGTGCATCAGTTGCATCAAATTACGGCAAGAACAAAGAAGCTAAGGCGGCGACATGTACGAAAGAAACAAATTAAATTGGGACAAAGTAAAAGGGACCCTATGGCACAGCCAAACTACACAGAGGGCAAAGAGTGACGATAATTGAGCTAAGTTGACAAGTGGTGTTTGATGAGCGCAAGGGCGAGGCTGAACGCACAGTTTCAACCAGGGATCTCAAACCCCCCCCCCCCCTGGATCCAGGGGGTACCCCCAGGATTTGGCTTTTTGTCCCTGGTTTTCGTGAGCAAATCCAGGGGGTATAGGGTCATATTTTTGCAGTAGTACTGAATTTTTCGTTTAGAGAGCCCATTTTTCCACTGAAATAAGTCGTTGGCTTCGCCTGCGGCGGGCTAAAACGCAATTTACTTCGGAAATCACGTTTAATTTGTAAAAATTCTGCCTGCAACGGCGGAATTTTTCGGGCGAAGCATTGTTATGAACCGTTAATAAAGCTTAAAATGTCTGGAAACAGCCCGAAAAATAACCCCGGGTTTACCCCCTGGATTTTACTTGACCCCCCCTTTTTCCCCCCTGGATTTTAATTGCAGGGCCCTGGATCTTGGTTTTCGAGTTGAGACCCCTGGTTTCAACATCCCTGAATCTTGTTAGTGCGGGCCCCGTCCTCGAACACGGCAGCATGGACGTTCCACGTGGCAAATGGGAACAGCGGCTCGCTGTTTCGAGACCCAAATACAAGATGCTACAAAACCCAATATTAGCTCAATACTACATGCGGAAACGGGCTACTTTGTAATCGGCGCTCTTGCGTGCGGAAAAGAAGAAAAACATCGGCACGCGATGTAAAATTCGCTAAATTTTTCTGGGACCCAAACGAACGGGACCCAAACAAGGGGACCCAAACAAGCGGGACCCAAACAAGGGGACCCAAACAATCGGGACCCAAACGACGCTTTCGAAATTATAGCCGGGACCCAAACGAGAGGGACCCAAACAAGGGGACCCAAACAACCGGGACCCAAACAACGGGACCCAAACAACTAGGAGCCATGCGTTTCTATACGTCTTTGGTTCGTTTGAGGCCGTATTTTTGGCTTTTTGAGTAGGTTTCGGATACCTACTAACCTTTTATGCTTTCGCCTATCGGATTTCCCTTTCGAATTTTTCGGCAACTTTGAAATTGCCGGGAAGAACTGCACGTTCATTTCCGTCTGTTTTCGAAAGTTTGCAAACAACTGGCGTCTAAGGGTTGCGATGTCGGCTAAGGAAAACAACTAACCTTCTTCAGCGCAGGCCAGCCGAGCAAGCGCCAAACAGGCCAGTAACAGGGCAGCGGAGTTTGGAAAAGCAGTCATCTTCAGCTGCGTAACTTGTGATGATAGGCGTTTTCAAGCTTTTAAAGCAATTTTTGATCAGAACTTTTGAGCGGAATTCGCCCACCGATTATTTGGACACCTGCGGGAGAGAACGCGAACAAGCGTGACTATGTGTACAGCAGCACGCTGGCCATGTAGCTTCTTTGCAGAACTAGAACTACTTGAGCAATATTCGCCAACAGTTTGCGCTGAACAGGGATTTGGCACAACTGAATTGAATTATGAATTCAGTTCAATTCATCGAACTGAAGAGAAGGTCAAGTTTAGTTCAGTTCATGTAAGTGAACTGTACCTTTGACCTTTCAAAACGTTCCTCTCAAGAGCCACAGAGGTCACAACTCTTCGAAGAATTAGTTCTTGCATACAGACACCGAGAGGGTCTGGTTAATATGACCGCTTCCGAGCCGACAGCCCGGAAACAAGCTGTAATAAGTGATTGGGCGCACAGATGCCCATCTCCGTAGTAGGGTCGAGGCACTTTTACAGAATATTGCAACTAAACCGCATTCCAAAGTTTTCTCTGGAACCATTATAAACATGGCGGTCTTCCGCTTGGAAGTTTTTAGTGTTGGTTCGAAATTAGTGGGTCGTACAGCGCTGCGCCTGTGAGCCTTGTGGTTTGACTGGTTCATACCACTCAGTAACCCATCGGGATATGATGGTCACCGTCAGCATTGATGCCTTTCATCAAGATTCTGTAAAGGGGGAAGCCCGAGTGGCCAATTTGGTGACAAGCATGCGACACCAAAATGCACGTACGTCGCTAGCGCTTACCTGGCCCGAGTCTGATCGTGGATCGCACGAGACAATGGAAGCTAAATCGGGGGGCGTATGGCAAGAAATGCGAGTAAACAGGCAACACGCAAGCCACGATCGTTCGCAGAAATGTCTTTACATAAGCCAATAACAAGCCTACCGAAGGAGTGAGCAGCTCATCTGTTCTAGTCTAACGCGGGTTTAGCGTTCGGTTCGAAAGAGGAATGCGATTAAAGTACGCGGCCTCACTGAAATTATGTGGGTAGCCGCTTGGTTCTGAGCGAGTAGCCGCATGCTACCTGTAGCCCATCGTACCCCGACCGCAGTAACCAGTAACGTATACAGGCGATGCGAGCAGACTCGAACCCGAAGGCGCACCTATTGGACATCCTCTTCTGCACGTAATTCGAGAAGCTGGAGCTTGTAATTGCCGCAGACTTCGGTTAGAAAGTCGTTTCGTTGAAGAGCGCAGTGCCCAGAGCTTCGCGGAACTTTCAGGCTCAAGTTAATTACGCTGTGCACGTTTTCCGTCACCCAAAATCGATCGCTGGCGGTGAATTTTTCGCTCGCTCGCCTGTCGGATAGAAAAGTTTCCGTCCCTGACGCAAATTAGCCCGCGAAAATGGTTATTCAGAGCCAACAAGAACGCGCATATGAAGGCGCAAGAAGAATTGAAAGAGCACGTGTTCGATTGCTCGCCAAGAGCGTGGGGGTTGCAATTGCCACGGAATGGTGAAATGTGTCGATGAGCCTTTTTACTAGTGCCGCAGATCAGATTTTTTTCTTGCCGCAACTGGCAGCCACAAAAGAAGGATAGCATAATACAAGTGCTAAAACATCAACTTGCTAGGTTGCTTCACTTACTTAATTGCCTAACGAACTTTACGATGGAACAACATGCGTAGCCGTGATAAGCGTGTAGCTGGGTTCCCGCTAGAGGGGAGGACGAATGTACATCAATGGTAGTTTACAAATATATTTTAAAAGGTGAATTTTTGGGTTTTATAGACAAAAAGTAAACTCGGGACCAGTACACGTCAGTTTCCGGAGGGGGAGGGGGTGAAACATACAAAATAAGCTAATAAGCTAATTACAAAGAAAGTTCTTAATTCGATAAATTTTTGTTAAGGCAACAAATCTCAGCCCTTTGAACAACAGGCCTGTTACCAGAGGAAACTGGGCGGACTCCCTCGGTGAGTGCCCAGAATCCTTTCGCGCGCTCGACGCAGGCGTTCCAATAAGGCCGGAAATATGGGGAGTGACTGAATTGAATACTCACAACTTCCACCACCACGGCGGACTTGTCACCCGCCGAAGGTTTATTTGACGGATGCCTTCGGGCACCCCCGCTTCCCAGTTGAAGCCACGTGGGTGGATTTTACCATTTACGACGATGAGACTGCTAACATTTAAGGCACAACATAAATATCAAATAAATATCCCATAAATATACGCATCGACATTTTGGTTAAAACCTGTGAGAAGAACTACCACAAGTCCTTTATCGTATCGGTCGTTTCAGTCTACTCACCCGAGTTTTTCCTTTCCTGGACTCGACGACAACTGATACTAGGGCTTGCGGGAAGTTCGGGTTCGAGGTCCGGTTCGGCTTCGCTTTTCGGTGTTTTTTTTATGGGTTCGATGTTCGCGTTCGCTCAAAAATGGTCGAACTTCCGAACTTTTTTTGGGCTCGAAAATTTATCATTTTTAGACATAATTTCACATTTTTAATGAAAATTTGGTTTGGCGGCGCTAGCGGCGGGCCATATCCATTCATGCGAGTGTCATACATAGTCTAGCCGCTCTATATGGAACGCTTTGCATACAACATTTATCGCCGGTTCAATAGGGTTTTGGTTCGGCCTCGTTGTTCTGGGCTTTGTTTTTGGTTCGATGTTCGGGTTCGGTTTCGAAAATTTGGAATACGTTCTGATTCGGTCACGGACCAGAGCGATCCCCGCCCTTATTATTACGAATTTACGCGTCTTAGCTGTGCGAATTATCAAGCAGTGAGGTTATTGTCGCATGGCGGACCCTGACGATGCGCACATTTAAAGTTTGCCGAACGAACAAACACCTGGCATTAGCCCTGATTTCCTCGATTACTCGTTTTTGCAGTATGCGACGCGGAAAACCACAACCGTCGCCACCAGCACGAAGCGCTTAATTAACGGCTAACCCAGCTTAGCTTTACGGCTATAAGGGCGCCGATCTCGCGACTTAGCAAGGTAATAGGCTTCTCTTACCGCTTTGATTTTTATCGCGTACGCAATGACAAACTACCAGCGACTTACAACGGGCACATAGATTAGATTATTCCAGCTTTTATACCAGAGACGTACACTCTCAGACTTACACTCTCTAAGAAACATAAGCACCTTTATGGGTGACTAGCAAACGAAGACATTTGAAACACAGAATTGATCGCATTAAATGGTCCGCTAAGAATGATTGTCGCAAAACCTGGAGCTTTGGAGTTGTGTCGGATTCTACCCAACCTGGTTATATTTGGCTTTACGCGTAAAGGAAACTATCACGTGTGCGAATAATGTGGAGGTTACGGCTTTCGTAATATGCAATTGCGGAATAAGTGATTCCCGTAAAGAAGGAGAAACTAAGATTTTATCAAGGTGACAAATAAAATTTTAACGCTATCCTGGATTCGGCCTGACCTACATCCTTTGGACCTAACGGGACTGGACCTGACAATACAGCAAAACGTTAGCGACCAATGTGCATGTAAATTGAGACTTACAAAAAGGTTCTTAATCTTGCTCGGAACAATTGCACGTTGCATCGAAGTACCGGTCTCTTGGAGCAAACGAGGAGAAAAAAGGAATAAAGAAAAAACCACTATGGAAAAGAACTGACTTTAGAAATCAGTACGATTGGCTTCAGCGTTCAATAAATCGGGCTTGATGTTGTCTATGAAATCACCATTGATGCCCACATAGAACTCCCATATGGAAAAAATGCCAAGTGTAATATTCGGACGCGTACAGTTGCTTGCAAAGAGCGGACTATCTTTTATTCGACTACTTTCTGCTGGATAAATCAAAAGCTAAAATAGTATAGGTATGCGGTAACGCCTTTCTTCTGCAGCGCGATAGCGATAGAATCATTTCAGCTCATCTCGCAGCGCAAATCGCAACGTTTAAAAGTAGGTTCGATAATTCATCAGTCTAACGGTGAATTGTCAAAATCGGCACGGGGTATTTGCAGAAATATGCTAAATGCCCTTACACTTTAGCGCACTCCATGCGATTGTAAGCGTAAAACCTGTAGCTACAACTCTGTCCCCAGTTCAGAATAACCACAGAACTAAGCACGTCGGCAGAGTATTGATGCAAATATTAAAAACGCGGTGACAATATCCAAAAAATTTCGCTGAACTAGTACTCTCGTTGGGAATTTTGCGTATCCAGACCAGTTATTTGCGTAGAGCGCATAGTGCCACTGCGATGCGCTCGTATGTTTTTGCAGTTTGCTTGCTTTTGGCGTTTTGGTACAACACAGTCCTCCACAATATTGCGTTATGGCGTAGCGACTGTTAGCCTTAAATGAAGCAGCTTGAATGCCTGATTGATATTTAAGAGAGAGTGTAGTTTGCAATCACGTGCACGTTGCGCGAATTGAGACCACTGGCTTCATGCAAAGATTAGAACAGTACTCTGGCTAGTTGACCAAAAACCTGGTCGTAGGTCATTTCCATCCAAGTTTGACTTCATTGCCGGCCCCATGGCACTGATTTACACTCCAACTACGCGCAACAAACGAACCTTCCTCTAACGACCAGATATTGCTCTTTGCCGCCAATAACTCCAAATTCGATAAATCTATGCCTTTTCAGTTTCTGATATTTACGCTATAAGCGTAAAATCTGTCGGCGCCCCAATATGCCTAATGTACACAAAGTACATCTGATGAACGTAATGCAGTTGCTTCGGCTTCGTTCCGTCCAGATTTTCATGTTTTCGCGAACCAGACAGTTTAAGCACTGTTTTGACATGTTTTCGCAAAACAGACCGTTTAAGCAGAAACCAGCTCCACGTAGAGTTTGCATTCCGTACCGTACTACGGCCCGTACCGTACTCCGTACCGTACTGGTACGGTACAGAGTACGGTACGGGGGTCACGCGCAGTACGGAGTACGGTACGGCATGACTTTCTGGCTAAAAATGCACTAACACGGGCCGTAGTACGGCTTTAATACGTGCCGTACCGTATTCCGTACCGTACTCTACGGTACGGAGTACGGTACGGAGGGGGTCAGTACGGTACGGAGTACGGTACGGGGGGTCATTTGCAAACTCTAGCTCCACGCTCAAGGCGAAGGCGTGAGCAGAGATCATCGGCAGTAGGTACCTGAGCCTGTAGTGACGCTTTAGTATGTATAAAACCTGATGTCGAAATCACCGTACTCTATGGCGTCCGCCTTTGAAGCCGATGGTGCTTCTTGACAAGCTTCCAGTAGCCTACCCATTGGACGTACTGCTCTTAGTGCAGCAACTCGAACGCCGGACGTATACTGCGGCAGTCATCAGTCGGTAGGCAAATCATTCCTCTTAGCAAGAATGTCCATACCTTCCCAAAATAAAAATTGTCTAGCTCAGTTTTAGCTAGAGTACACTTCTTTCATCTTTCCGCATTATTCGTTGGCTGTTAATCTATCGGACGCGCTCATTCACTGAAAATACATCGCTTAAACAACCGTTTGCTCTGGATTTACTCGGAATATTAAAACATCGAACTCACTGAAAAGTTGTTGATCAGTATGTTCAAGTCCTGTACGTGCTAAGACTAACGCCCCTTAGCAACCTGCATAAGGAAAATGCAAAAGCCTAAAGGCCAGTTACGATGTGCCCCCCCCCCCGGAAAACGGCCCTGGTTGTCGAAACCTGAAGATAACAGCCCGTTGTAATAAAATGCGTTCCTGCGAAAAGCCACACGTACGGCAGTTAACAACAGAGCATATATTTTAGGGTATTGAAAACGTGCCATCTGGAGGCCCGTGTGTTCGGAGCCACTCGTAAGCTTGGAAAACGTCAAACTGGATGATAAACCGCTTAGGAAGTGCAACTTCAAAGCGGTTCGTAGCAGGACATAATCAAGTTAAGCAGTCTGAATAGAAAGAGTAAAAGTCAAAAAGGGGATTCACGAATGTACACACGGAACGCAGGCGACGTTCGTTTCCGATTGCGCAGTATCACGTACCCAGGTCCCGTTCCATTACGCGACGCGCCTCGGTGAGCTCGTTAAAGCTTATCGTCCGAACGGTTTCTACTCGATAACAGACGGAGCGACGATGGATCTGAACTCAGCCCGAAAGAACCGAACAGAACAAAAATGTGGAAATCAGACGCCAGGTGTAGACAGCCTTTAAAAGTAAAAAAACCTGATGCTATCACCTCAACTTGTCTAATCCTTGTTAAATTTTAACTTTCTGCATTTTCTAATCGTTATTTACTTATTTCCTTTTCGTTCAACCGCCCTTAACGTGGCTGGGTCGAAACACCGGTGAAAGCAGACGCCTTTGCACTTCCATATGTCAGATAATAATATTTCGGTGTTTCCCAGTGGCAAAAGGGCACCTTTTATTTTGCAAATCGATATCAATCGCTAAAGTTCCCTTTTTAATGGTCGTACGCCGGCTTGTTTATTAAGCGTTTGTTTTTATCTTGTGGTTTTACGTTATTTGCTAATAATCCTTCAGAGCACAATATGACACTGCTTTTTTGTAGGCGAGTTCTTCATGATGGGGGCATGCTAAATACTGCGTTCGGGTACTTCATGGAAAAGTTCTTGTGCCACAGCAAGCTTTCAGTTTTGCATTTCAAAACCTGTGAGAAGCATCATCCATAGGTACCAGACACCCGGCTGCTGGCTTGTACAAGATGTTCAAACAGTGTATCGCAAACCAGAAAGCGATTCCCCAGGTTGCATACGTACGCGGTGACTGAATAATTAGTACAATAAGTCAGTACTATGGTATACATATCAACATTTTCCATGCATTGCTAAATCAATTCATCCGTTAAATGTTTTGACACTTTTTTTAAAACCTGTGTAGATGACCATCACGTTCATTTCATCTGCCGTGGAGAATTTGTCCTGTCTTTGAGTGGTTTCATGGCGGACGCAAAACGAGTTGTCGCGGCTGCCTCACCGCATTCGATATTACAACAAAAACATGGCCGAAATATCCCTGAGCTCCGGTAGTAAAGCGCCCGCTTGCGTAATTACTTTCAAAGGTATCACACAGTCTAACCGGTGGACACTGAAGTCACAATATGTGAGAAATGCCTGTGCAAGACTTTGGATCTTTGTGATAATAAGTGTGCTTCATGCGAATCAAACTGTTGTAAAAAAGCTGCGCCTGTTCGCCTGATCGTGGTCTTTGTTTCCGGATAAACTGGGACTTTCACGAGCATCGCTTTTGATACTCGACGCAAGACACTAGCTGCTCATCGCTCACGGAGTCCTCCCAACTGGGTGATGCGCAGTCTCAAAATAAAGCAAACTACTTCATCAATGAGGCTTGGTCATAAAGGAAACAATCAATTGCAGCAGCCGCCGACAACATGCCTTGGCCCCCCTGTGGTACTTTTTGAAATGTCCCGTTTTGGCTTAATTAGTGTGTTGAAACAGTGATTTTTGCATAGTTAAACCTAAGATGGCCCACCGCAGGCACCGCCAGAGCCTTTTAAGTTTTTTTTTACCAAAAATGTCGTTGAAAATTTTAGGTTTGACTGATTTTAAACAGTAAATTTCGTGTGTTATAACCTGACAAAGCCCGACGGCTTATTTAACAAACGGGCCGCCACTGATTTGACTATAACGCGTATGTACCACTTGAGCAACTTTCGAAGCAAACAATCCAGCACAAAGTGCCGACTAGCACTTAGTTCAAATCCCCGTTGCGCTTGATTGGTAAATAAAGTATCATTCTGCTCGGGCGTACATAGCGTACGCGTGAATACGAATATGTCGTCTTTTTCGGTCATTAGGTGCTAGCAGCTACAATGTTCATTACGTTATACATCGTAATACAACTAGTAGAATGGGCAATAAAACCAGGCTCTCACGGGCAATATTTGCGGTGCACAATCACATGCCTTTCCGTTTTCTAGTTCCTGGAAGAGGTATGCGTCCGACCAGTGAGTGTACGGCCAGCAACATGCAGTGTACAGCGTATACAATGCCACATGGAGGGATAAACCTGGGAGCGTGCAGCGAGCACTGCGCAAGATGCGAGACAAACACTTTCCGACCGGTTACTTCGGTTACTGGATTGGTGAGAGACAAAACGTTGTAACCTTTACGAAAACATTTGAGTTCTAGAACTAGGAGAAGTCGTAGGAATATATATGAAAAATCATAAGCAAGGTATGTCCAGAATTGCGTCTTCAAAAGATCGCCTTTGCGGCAGCAACGCCCGGGGGGGGGGGCGACCTGCAAGGTCCACAATGGGAAAAAAGCGCATGTGAAATTCTGCGCCGCATACAAAGCCCCGGGAAAAAAACCGGACAAAGCCAAACACTCAAACCAAGAGCAGAGGAGTTGCAGATGACTAGAGGCATAAATACATGCTAATGTCTGCTTCAAAACTTCGCGGCGTTATTAACCAAACGTTTTATGCACAAAACCTGTACGCAGGAGTTGTATACGCACTGTAGAAACGCCAGCTGAAATCGTAAATATGTACAAAGACGTCGTTTTGTAATATGACTCGCTCACATATTGCCTGTCAGAGTCCGATTTCCGCGAATTATTATCTTCCTACGTTAGAGCATCCCGTGTCCCAGCATTTTTCTCTTATACTTCGCGACAAGAATGTTCCCGTCTCGTATATGAAATGTGCGGCTTGACCGAAAATACGTCTGCCTCGGTCGATAACTTGGTCGCGGGTCGACACCGCCAACCGGCTTAAGCGACACGTCAGTGCTTGTTACGCAATTCCGCGTTTGTCCATTTCGTGATGCATCATAGTGCTGTTTTCAGGCGAATGGGTTACGAGAGCTGCAGGGAAGAAGAGTTACCAGTGCCACAAGAGGCCGAACAATGCCCAGCACCAAAAATTGCGACGCAGGTACACAACGGAAGCTGTGTTTTTTCTATGAAGCAAACATTTAGCTGAACGCAGCTGAACTGTGGGCCGCAATTGACCGAAAACTTATGGAGGAAGTCAGCTGGCGCTGGGGATGGATGGTCAAAGAGGGCCTGGACAGGCGGCAGTGGGAGGACGTGGCCGAAATCATGGGATGGAGTATGTTTACTCGTCGTAAATCTACAATATACATTTGCGTTCAGCCGTTAAGCTGTGTCACGACCGTTGGACAGAGCTCATGGTCAAGTTTGACGAGGAGATCAAACGCCGTTGTCTCGAGCGGCTTGCCGTAGACGTGGCCGATTTTCACGAGCACTTTCTTCCTCCCATTCCCAGAAAAGCCGAAGGTCCTAGATGCGTACCAGGTGCGCACGCTCTGAGTGGCCGAGGATCGGCGAGGAAAGCAAACACGTTGTGTTTATTGCTCGTTGTACTTGTGTGCAAGGTTTACTAACATCTTAGTAAAAAGCATTTGAATGTTAAGTCTTTATCGGAATATGTGAATAGCGTTCATTTACTTTGCGCCGTTTCGTCCGGAATACAGTCGCACTTACTTAACTATAATGCGCCAGAGCTCTTTGTTTGACTTTTTGCCCGGTAACTATAATGCGCCAGAGCTCTTTGTTTGACTTTTTGCCCGGAACTTCGTCTTCTGCCAATGCGAGCAGCTCCACGCCTTCACTTGCGGCGTCCACAGGTGAAGAATAAGCCTGCGAGTTCGGTACTAGACAGCCCTTTTAAAACTTTAAACAAGCTAGATGTACTCAGATCCTAATGATTTCGGGCATGCAGTCGCCAAAGGCAAACAAGCAGCTTCTCGAGAGGAAAAAGAACGTCGGCTCCGTAAGGAAAGCATCTGGATGCCGCCGGAAACGTTCAACTTTCCTTCGAAAACACGTAACGTCCGAGGTCAACGAGATTCGCCGGCTAAAGCAACGCGACCTTCAATGAGAGGAATCAGAATGGATTTCCTACAGCCAATTGAAAAAAGGCCTTTGCTGGCATAATTTCGGCGCCGGTCATAATTCCCCCCCCCCCTGCCAGGCCGGTCTCGCACCGCCCTTAAAAGTTAAAATTCTAACATTTTTTTAAAAATACCCAGGAGAGGACCAAGGCTTTTTTCGGCGACGACTGAAAGCATGCGCCGAAAAACTTACCGCCCCCCTCTTACACATCCTTTCCACATTTAAAAAGACTCCGTTTTTGGTAACCCTCTCGCAAACCGACCAACGTTCAATGGCCTGTTTTCAAAAGGAAAGGCCTTTAAAAGTTGAAGAACGCAACGTTAAGATGATTAAGCCTATGATTCGAATAGAAAACCCTGGTCGACTTTCAAGAGAAGGTAACGAAATCCGACTTGGATTCGGGCTTGTTGTCTAGTGATTTGGTCTCGAATAATTACGGCCGTGACCGTGCTGCAACTGGACGCTAATTAGCGCACAAAGTTTTATGAATGCGACGTATACTGGCCGGGAATTAACAAGAAAGTGTAGCGGTACGCGTGGAGTCGTGATGCAAGTGCGTGCAAGTGGTAAACAACTCGAGCTGTGAGTCGATAATCGTGTCGAGAAGCGCTTGGCGTTGTGCCCGCCAGAAGGAAGACTAACATGCGCCGTACCAAGAGAAAGTGAAACTAGGAAATCCTAGGTGGATTTCCACACTGGCCACAGGGAGAAGAAGGTGATGTGGAGGAAGGTGGGAGTACTGAACGAATAAACAATGAACGAAGAACAAGAACAAAGAGGGCGACGGGATAGTTGTGGAAACCAGGTTGGGATCAGAATACTGGC
>JNEY01000394.1:115260-129886 GCA_020875895.1 Aphelenchus avenae
GTAGTTGGCTTCGGCTGGCGAAATGGATTCGTTCACCTCTGTCACGCTCAAATCCAGGAAGTCTATCTCATCGTCTGAGCTGATGATAGACAGATTTGTGATGGCAAAGGCATATTCTCCTGCATAGTACCCGAGAGCAGGTAACGGCTTGGGTGGTGTTGCATTAGCACCAGTCATGTTTCCTGACCTGTACTTCGGGTGTTGGACGTTGTGCACTTGACCTGTAGCAGCGCGCTGGCGGTTCTTGGCTTGTCCCGTTTACCTGAAAAGGAACAGTGAAACACTGGTTCAATAATGCACCTTCCAAGCTGCTTCCTGTTACTGGCCTTGCGAAGTACCTTTTACTCGAATTGTCGCTGCAATTCGTCCTTCCCGAACCGGCGCTGTGCTTGCTTCGTGACGACGAATTGGTGCTGGATGAACTGGCCGTTATGCAGAAGCTAAACTGGCCGTAGAATTTCTAGAAAGTGGCGAGTTCCCCACTAACGAAATCCGACTTGGATTCGGGCTTGTTGTCTAGTGATTTGGTCTCGAATAATTACGGCCGTGACCGTGCTGCAACTGGACGCTAATTAGCGCACAAAGTTTTATGAATGCGACGTATACTGGCCGGGAATTAACAAGAAAGTGTAGCGGTACGCGTGGAGTCGTGATGCAAGTGCGTGCAAGTGGTAAACAACTCGAGCTGTGAGTCGATAATCGTGTCGAGAAGCGCTTGGCGTTGTGCCCGCCAGAAGGAAGACTAACATGCGCCGTACCAAGAGAAAGTGAAACTAGGAAATCCTAGGTGGATTTCCACAGAAGGCCATAACGACCCTGCTCTCGCATGTCGACCATCTTTGTTTTCTTTTCGGTTGATGACTTAACTGCGCTGAATCGCATTATTGAGCTTCGCGGTGTCACGTCCAAGCGGCTGTACGGAATAGTGGAAAAATCCGAAGACGAATTTGGCACGTTTCTTCGAGAACGCAACACCGAAAAGATATGTTGGTCGGCATAAGAAAGAGCCCCGAGAACCTACTCTCGTAAACCGACCGTGACCATTTCAGATTTTCAAAGAACCTCGCGAGATCGTCGAAAATGACGCCGAGAAGAATCGTTTGTCTCTCGGACGCGTTTATATTGAAGACTACTGGTGTTTGGAACAGAAATAAATGTTGGTCGGTTTGCGAGAGGGTTACCCCGTTTTTTTCTAATAAACACTCGCCCACGGAAAACGAGCAGTGCGGACAAATGCGCTTGTCAACCATGTGCATCCAGCCCCGGCCTTTGCTTCAAACCCTGTGGGTCGCGACCCGGACTGGGCCTACATGTCAGGCCCGGGTGTAGGAGTTATTTGACACATTTTTGAAGTATTTGACCAATTACTAATTATTTAAAAGCATGTATTCACGTCCATCAAGCACTGGACGGAAAAATACTGGTACAATTTGTACTTTATTTAAAACCTGTTGCAGAATGTCTTGTGTTTCTCGATTACCCCGCGAGGGAATGTGCCGCGAGCGCTTGGCATCCACTTACGTCTGGCCCAGGGCACGTGCGAAATGTCAGTTTGTCAAACCAAAAAAATACGCGAACAAAATGATATTTCTAATAAACACCGATTATGGAAACGGCGCGAGTCTTCACCTCTATGGCGAAACAGGTTTACCCTTCATTAACCGAATAATGCCTAGAGGTGCCTAGACAAAAACGGAAGCAAACTCATAACAGACGCTTTATCGACGATAGAAACAACCGAGTGTATCCTGAAATAAAAAGTGCCGGGAAATTGGTTGTCACAGAAACATCAGCTTACAGGCACAATGGAAGCACGAATTTGAGGTAGCCATAATAACCATCAGTGAGTTGTTATGGACAGTACGCAAGACTTTACGTGACTAATGGCTTCTGCATACTGGTTCAAAACCTGTCCCAGAATCCTTTGACGTACGGTCCTTAAGTTCCGAATTAATTGGTGATCAAAGTTAACCTCAAGTAGGTTGCTGCACTGAGCCGTGGCACGCCTTCCGGAGCTCGACTACTTGTTCACGCTGGATGTCACGGGCGCGGCAAGCGGCAGACTGTGAATTCAGCTTGTGGATGCGGCTCCCACCGGACGCCGCCGCCAGGACACTCCTTTTAGCGGTGCAGTGCAGGCAGCCTCCAGGCATCGAGCAGGTAAACACGTTTGGATATCCGTCCATCCGCACGGCCTGGTACGTTTGAGGGCCACACTTTTCCATTAATTAACCGGGATTCTTCAAACAGGTAGTTGCCGGACCATTCGGGGTTGTAAAGATAGTCGCTTTGTAGCCGGAATCTGGTGATTTCCTACACCACTTTTTAATTAATAGAGTGTGGCCCGTCGCAGGGACACAAACGAATTTTTGGATAACAATTTAAGGAAAAAAGAGAACAAAACTTTTAGTGTTTCTGGTGGGAGAAAAACAGCACAGCTTTTGACGCTCACAGACATCACCCATGCCATGACCCCCTTCCAACTGTCAGCACTGATGAGGTTATTTACCCTTCCTCCGTATCAACTACACATTTTTCTGAACGCTCCCTTCACGTTCTCGTTCTGAACGTTCTGAACGAAGGCGGGTAGTTTCGAAAAAATTTGTTGTCATTCGGCCGTTGCTATTCGTTTCATGACATAGTGCTTAAAATTTACCAAACATGGAAGAAAATCTGGTAGAATTACATGTCCTGCTTTAAGTTCTTAATCACACGCTTCTTTTCTCTTACGTCCCAGTACTTACAGAATGCAACTTATCACGGAATATCCGAACAACACGCGTCATGCGTCGAATTCACGTGCTAAATGACGCGTGAGGTGATGTAATACACCTGCAAAACCGGAATGACTTCGGATTGTACGGCATGGACCCAGGCGGGAGAGGGCGACAGTCGCAAGAACGCCGATAGTCGAAATGGTCGCAAAAGCATGCGATTCCCTCACCGTATAGCGGATATTACGTCAGGCCAGTGTGTTAGCCAATAGTCAGAAAATACTTCGAACGAATAAAGTCAGTGCTTTCATTTGTTGTTCAAGCGTTTAAACCAAGCCTCGTAGACTTAAGATCGAGCCTGACCCTTGCTTTACTTAAAGGTTTTACCCTTACTTCAGAACCTTTGCAAGTGGCCAAGGGCTGAGTGATAAAAACATTCAATGCATCATTCCTGCACCTTTGTAGAATTGTGAAAAAAGACTAACTTGCCTCTAGAGCTGAATTGTTTAAGCGCCACTTTGGCGATAAGTACGAAGAAAGTTCATAGAAAAGTGCGTCCGATGGCCGATTTCGTGCCATGGATGCTAAGAGCTTGCCGCATCGTTTGGGTAACTACCTGCCACAGCGTAGAATTTTGCGTGCTTGTCATCATACCTTCTACATAAGAACCACGAAAACAGCTTGATGTCTCGGAGAAACGTTGTCTGTATGTTGTATCACCTGGAGATGAGCAATTTAAAGCCTTATCATGCGTTATGACGCCTTCAGGATTTTTGCTTAGTTTACATGTACTGCAGACATAAAAACTGCATTTTGCTGCCTTTTTTGGTTCCGTTTCGAAAAAAAACGGAAAACGGCACTGCACGGGAACTACGCACGGGACAGGCGCATCACTGTTTAATTTGATTTGATTTATTTACGTAGCAAGTACGCGAAAGGGTAACCTCACAGCTGAGAAGGAATTGTCGTAAAAATCAAGTGTATCAATGGCTGTAGTATTTTCAATATGTAGTAGTAGTAGTATTAAAGGTGCTGTTATCAGTTGCTTAGACATTCGAGTCGGTTCGGAAATTAAGTGTTGTTGATAGTTCTGTCCCAACCGGTCTAACCTCTTCGGAGGGAAGGTCATGTAGCCCGAACCTGCACTATTCCATTCTTCACTATAACCGCTTCCGGTGAAAGGTTTACTGGGAGTGCTGGGGAAGACGACGGACGCAGGAGCAAGTCAAAAACGCACGGATGACGCGTGGTACCACCGCAACGAAAGGACCTGCAAGTGGGATGGCGGCGTCAGTGATAGAAAATCAAGATGTACTATACTTCTTGAATAAAAAACCCCCGAGAGAGCATTTTGCCGTCACCTCACCCCCTTCCCCGCGCTCTAACTGGCGCCTGTTTTTTGGTCCATCCGGATGCCTATGCACCTGTGCACGGCGCAGATTGGGAAAGCACGAAGTCAGACACAGATTTGTAAAATCATGGCGGTGTTTCGCCACTGGCTTATACGGGACGACAAAAAGGTACAGTGAAATACATGCCTTAATGCTGTGAACTGAAATTTTCTTCTGGATTATTCGATAACAGGCCTTAAATTTCAAGCTTCGCCCTTATGGCGACTCAAAACCTGGAACAGCTTCACACATTTGGAGATTGGCAATGCACATATTGTTAAAGCTGGTGACACTGGCGAAGATCCAGTTTAAGCTAAGCGTCTCCCTACTAGCTTCTTGGTCGATGATGCAATTTCTTCTTGGTCGATGATGCAATTTTCTCTGCTATGCTGTCGGCCACTGCGAGCTAAGAGCAGGGTTGAGACTTTATCTCAGAAACCGTATTTTTTCTATTTATATGCATTTCTACTTATTACATACAATGTGCGTTACAGTGTACATGCGCGGAGCGCATGCAGCGGGGTCCAAACCGGCGATAGGGGTATATCGGCTCGTATACCCAAGGTCAGAAGTCCTACGTCCCTTCTGAGATCTTATAAGCCGTTTGCAAGCGATAATATTTGAAGCGACGACATATGCTAAGTCTTTCAGTCGTCTTGGTGGAACATTATGCGCGAACGCTCATGAGAACATACACCTTGTACGACACGGGGATTGCATTCGAGCAGTGGTCAATATGCCCACAAACGGCACTTAAAATTCAGGCTTAATAATTTTTTTTTAAAAACCTGTCACGATGACATGGTTCCTGTCACTGCTGGACATTCTAAAAATGCCTACCTCTCCGAACCGAAGAGTTGCTTCTAGAAAATGCGAAAGCACAGAAATAGGTTAGCCCTATTGTGCCCTATCATTTCCGATGTCGCTTGGAAATAAGTTAACTACGCTGTAAAATTTCCGTGTGTCAGAAGTATATCGTAATCGTAATCGTAATAAGCTCGAACTTAGCTGTTACAAGGGATGTTCAACAACGTCCAAAATTCTAATTTTAAAAACCTGTTGTAGTCCCTGTTCGCCCCCTTGTCGTAATTTTTCGCGACTGACAAACAAGTACTATATGACGTTTGGTGAAGGTGTGTTATTTAGTCGGCTCCGGCTAAGCAACAATCACGAGAGCAAAAATGCTGCAATAAACGAACAACAGAGGGCGAAACGCAAAACTTTAGAGCCGGGGAAGGTCGTTTCCGCATGCTCATTCTTGCGCCTAGAGGACACATTCGGTTGCGCGACGTTTCGCTGTCCTTTATAACGCGGCGTATTGGCGCTTATCGGCAGAGGCGCATCTACCGCCCGGACGCCAGGCGGAACAAAGAGGGACGCCGGGTTTGGCTTTCGCACGAGACAGCGGAAGCGGTAGCGGAGGGCGGACGACACTGTATGTTGGGGAATCACTTTACCTCCGCCCCCCGATAATGCACTCACTCCCCCCCCCCCGCCACCGGAAGTCGTACCCTAGGAAATTACGCGAGTGAGTACCACGAATGGTTAAGAAAGGTGCGAACTTTATTCCTTTATTTTCTTCATTTGTACACTGCGTAATATGACGGACAAGCGAAAACACCTGGAACAGGACAAGTTGACGTCATGCGCGTTCGCTCATTCCCAGTTTCCTAGAGGAGTTCCAACTCACCGGAAGCACTTTTGGTAGAACGTTCGTTGGGACACAAGAATTAATGCTTCAGCCACGAATAAGCACGACTCCCCTAAATTATGCCAATTTCCCTGGTCCTTTTCATTTCATAAAGTAATTGCCGCATTTCTGCGAATAATTCCCCTGACGAGTATTTTCCATAGACCGATTTTGAAAAGTATAGAATCTTTAAACGTATTTCTAAAGGTTGTTTAGTATTTCTAAGACTACCGTATTGGTTCGAATAGAAGCCGACTGGCTTCTATTTTTCGATGGTCAAATTTGCTCGGCTTGTATTGGAGCCTCGGCTTCTATTAGAGCCTCGGCTTCTATTTCTCAATGCTATTTTTCAAGCGTATCATGGCCCAAATTTACTGGAGACAGCACAAAGCCTAGGCGTTAAACGAGTAAATCACAAGTCAAAAGTACAATTTCAATAAAACTGAAAGCTTGGGTAAATCACCCGACGCGCACGTTGTAGACTTCAAGCACTTGTGCTTTCTCCGGGAAAGGGAGGAAGAGCGCGCGCGCGAAAAGGTGCCATGAGGACGGTAGACGGACGGACGGAGCTTTCGATTAGGGCATTGACCTCCTCGTCCCATTTGACCATGAGCTGCGTCCATCGATCGTAGCATAGCTCCTCCGCTAAAAAGCAAGCGGGAACTCTTTTTTTCTCGCTCACTCACACCATGCCATTCTGTCCGCAACTTCCAACCACTGAAGCACGTCAAGCCGCGAGTGCAGCTGGTTCCCCATCGGCAACCGACCTCCTCGATGAACACTCGGTCAAATGCGTCCCAATTTTCCTTTGCGCTCATCTTATTGCTGCACTGGTAAAGCGAGACGTTTTCATTCAGTTGGAAGTAGGGTATCGTTTGCATGCAACTTGACTGGTCACTGGTAGGTTGGTTGGCCAACTTTACTCAGACTAGACATGAGAATGCATGAAGAGAGACACTTCAAAGTCACTTAGCCACTTCGAGGGCCGACAGCTTCACCTCGAGAGAGTAACTCTTACGCATGGCGCTCATTTCTGCAAATTCGCAAACATAGTCAATTTATCGAAAGTATTTATTCGCGAAATGTGGCGCGAAAGGTCATGAGCGGTCACGGGAGGCCAATGACTTCGCTGCGTTATCGTTTGCGCAGGTCACGGGCGTGATTGGAAAAGCTCAGGCTTCTAT
This sequence comes from Aphelenchus avenae, assembly GCA_020875895.1. Classification (NCBI taxonomy): domain Eukaryota; kingdom Metazoa; phylum Nematoda; class Chromadorea; order Rhabditida; family Aphelenchidae; genus Aphelenchus; species Aphelenchus avenae. Next base: position 122,240 of record JNEY01000394.1, read on the forward strand.
TAGGAGCCGGCTTGTATTGGAGCCTCGGCTTGTATTAGAGCCTCGGCTTCTATTTTTTGAATGTAAAATTTGGTCGGCTTCTACAGGGGGTCGGCTTATATTGGGTGTCGGCTTCTAATCGAACCAATACGGTATTCTTAGTCGAGGGCTATAAAAAATTATGCCGTGGGCGAGGATTATTCTATGGAAGGGAACTACCTATTCGAAAGGAAGGGAAATACGGTATGTCATTCATTTACCTATATGAGTGCTATGGTTTTTTTTACATTTTTGAAATTTCTTCAATGGGATAAGACCTGGCTGCGAAAGAAGTGTAACTTTCTTGCCGTCGAATTACCGTAAATGCCTTCGTAAAATAGGCCCTTGTGCTCAGTTGGAAATTTTTTTTGTTCACCGGTCACGTTTGTTAATAACCGGTAAAGCGCTTCTCTCCCAGTTTGTGGGTGAGCGAACGATCTCGGAACTTTTGGCAGAGGCAGCAGCGTTTTGGGTTAGGCTTACAGCAGCGTCCTTCCGTAATCACTGTTTTGTGTGACGCTTAAAGAAGCCGCATAAGAACAGCATTCAACCAATGTCTTTATAAAGTCCAACCTAGTGCTGGTTGCACAACGAAGTGACTCGTAGCCGGCCGGATGCTTCCAATTTCAAATTCGACCTTCCGACCCGATGAAACCAGGCTTCAAAGTGAAAACCTTTCAGCCCTTTCAGAGTGTGGAGTGAGACTCTCGCCAGAATTGGGCATAGTAATACTTTCAAGAAGAAGTACAATTTTTTTTCCAAAACCTGGAACGCAGGTTCACCACGTGCCTTGAAACTCCGTCGAAAATCGCGTTTCAAGCCACTACAAAACTGCCCGACTCCGAGGAACGTTTTCAGTGAGACCGTTACAAATGAATTGGGTAAATCGTATGGCGAAAGCAGTGCCAGCAAAGCAGGATGGAAATGTAACCGAGGCTATTTGGTCAAATGAAAGCTTTGGAAACGCTAGCGAAGGCGCTAAATTTAAACCGCAAAATTACTCAAAAATTTACAGCAGCAGAACATAAAGTTGTGCTTGTACAAACATTAGTTTGTACAGCTACTTGACTTGTGTAAAACCTGTAGTGCTCGATAGCGTAGCTGTTCCGTGACATATTTTCAGGTGATTTCTAGAAGACGAGGAAGTGAGCTGAACGTGTATCAGACTTTACGCTGGCTTCCATTTCGTAATATTGCTATGTAGGACACCATCGAACTTCCCGAGATAATGCCACGGTCCAGGACGAAAGTGCGAGGTAGGAACACTGTATTCTTTCCGTTCCACGGGCGCAGAAACGGCCGGCTAAGACTGTGTTCTATGTGCTGGGCCGAATAATCGGTATACTGGCTGCATTCAGTTCCGGCAAGGCAAAGTATAAAAGTTAATAGCGAGACCATGGAGAAAATCGCATTGGCTGCTAAANAAAAGCTCAGGCTTCTATTAGGAGCCGGCTTGTATTGGAGCCTCGGCTTGTATTAGAGCCTCGGCTTCTATTTTTTGAATGTAAAATTTGGTCGGCTTCTACAGGGGGTCGGCTTATATTGGGTGTCGGCTTCTAATCGAACCAATACGGTATTCTTAGTCGAGGGCTATAAAAAATTATGCCGTGGGCGAGGATTATTCTATGGAAGGGAACTACCTATTCGAAAGGAAGGGAAATACGGTATGTCATTCATTTACCTATATGAGTGCTATGGTTTTTTTTACATTTTTGAAATTTCTTCAATGGGATAAGACCTGGCTGCGAAAGAAGTGTAACTTTCTTGCCGTCGAATTACCGTAAATGCCTTCGTAAAATAGGCCCTTGTGCTCAGTTGGAAATTTTTTTTGTTCACCGGTCACGTTTGTTAATAACCGGTAAAGCGCTTCTCTCCCAGTTTGTGGGTGAGCGAACGATCTCGGAACTTTTGGCAGAGGCAGCAGCGTTTTGGGTTAGGCTTACAGCAGCGTCCTTCCGTAATCACTGTTTTGTGTGACGCTTAAAGAAGCCGCATAAGAACAGCATTCAACCAATGTCTTTATAAAGTCCAACCTAGTGCTGGTTGCACAACGAAGTGACTCGTAGCCGGCCGGATGCTTCCAATTTCAAATTCGACCTTCCGACCCGATGAAACCAGGCTTCAAAGTGAAAACCTTTCAGCCCTTTCAGAGTGTGGAGTGAGACTCTCGCCAGAATTGGGCATAGTAATACTTTCAAGAAGAAGTACAATTTTTTTTCCAAAACCTGGAACGCAGGTTCACCACGTGCCTTGAAACTCCGTCGAAAATCGCGTTTCAAGCCACTACAAAACTGCCCGACTCCGAGGAACGTTTTCAGTGAGACCGTTACAAATGAATTGGGTAAATCGTATGGCGAAAGCAGTGCCAGCAAAGCAGGATGGAAATGTAACCGAGGCTATTTGGTCAAATGAAAGCTTTGGAAACGCTAGCGAAGGCGCTAAATTTAAACCGCAAAATTACTCAAAAATTTACAGCAGCAGAACATAAAGTTGTGCTTGTACAAACATTAGTTTGTACAGCTACTTGACTTGTGTAAAACCTGTAGTGCTCGATAGCGTAGCTGTTCCGTGACATATTTTCAGGTGATTTCTAGAAGACGAGGAAGTGAGCTGAACGTGTATCAGACTTTACGCTGGCTTCCATTTCGTAATATTGCTATGTAGGACACCATCGAACTTCCCGAGATAATGCCACGGTCCAGGACGAAAGTGCGAGGTAGGAACACTGTATTCTTTCCGTTCCACGGGCGCAGAAACGGCCGGCTAAGACTGTGTTCTATGTGCTGGGCCGAATAATCGGTATACTGGCTGCATTCAGTTCCGGCAAGGCAAAGTATAAAAGTTAATAGCGAGACCATGGAGAAAATCGCATTGGCTGCTAAAGGCGTGCAATATGTTCCCGCACCCTTGGTAAGGTCAAAGAAGAATACGCAGCTACGGAAATAAGAAATTGATATTTGCATACAACTCGTCTAACAAAAGAAAAAGGTCATAAGGCGGTGGCTAGCGCTCTCGTTCCCAGCCACGTCCCCACCATCGCCTTTAGTGTAATCTCCCACCGTCCCCCCCCAACCAGTCCTTTTCGTTCGGTTTCTTTCCTTTCGGTCTGCTCACGGACGGTCGCGTCCGCAATAAACTGAGAGGACTTGTATCGGCCACGCACATTTCGTATCGGCCACGCACAAACCAGGCAACAGCCTTATTAGATGGTAGCAGCGAGTGTCAACAGGCCAAGAATTAAGTCCTGTTACCGATCCACCGGCCTTGCGCACGCTGGCTGAAACTAGCGCGCGCAAGGGACAACGATGAATCACTGGCCATGAAGCGCAGTAATGAGAGGCGATACTCGACTTTCTTGTGCTGCCAGCAAGGAAAAAGGCGAAGAACAGGCCTTTACGCTACCGCAGCACAATGCGACTCTTGCTGTGGTTGGGTGCATCAAGGATGCATGAAAAGCGGTGAATGGGAAGCATTAGGGGACCTAGATGAGTGTCCGTTTTGTGCGATAGCGCGAGAACAAAAGGCTAATGAGCAACGATAAGCGAAGCTCCCGCAACCCGAAACGTTACTTCGTCCAAGGGGATGGTGGCAGCAGCTATGAGGTAGAAGTGGACGTACCTAAGACGCTTCACCGCGATCAAAATCAGGTTGTTTCTGAACTGACGGACAAAAACGGTGGACACGCATCGGTCGGAGCGGCTAACTGGAAGCAGAGTCGTGATCCACCTCACAAAAAACCGATGCGAGAGTCCGAAATGCAGGAGCAGTTACTCGATGCATTTCCGTTTTCCAAAAGTTCAGTTTCCACGGCCCGTAAACAAGCCATTGACGTATGCGACGTATGTGAGCGTCAAGTGTTTAATGCGAGCCAGGCTGTTCGGTGCAGCTGCGGCATTCGCTGACATGAGTATTGCGCATACACTGATCTCTTTTTGATCCCTGATGACATGACGCGTTCCTGTCCTAAGTGCCTGTCAAATGCAAATGATTCGGATGGAACTTCCTTCAACTTTCGTCCTGAAAACGCGTCGACTCCGCAGAAAACTCACAAAGACAACGAGAAAATTACGAGCATGGACGACGCTCTTGCGGAGTTATTACCAGACAGTCCTCAAAAAGTTCGGTCTTGCACTAATGATCCCATGATGTCGTGCTTGGAATGCAAGCGTCACTGCGCCGTTTCGAGCGTGCAAATGAACCTTGCTGGCGATGACGGCTTTGTGTGCGCTGGTTGCGAAAACAAGCTGTTCTTTGCGGCGCAAAAAGAGGATGCTGCGCTTATCGGGCGGGGTGATCGCCCGTTCTCACGCTCGCAAGTGGACAAAGGAAGCACGCAGAAAGACGGCGTTTCTTTTAACGCTCGTCCGCCGCCGATCCTTAAGCCGAAGCGAATCGAGTTTGCGTGTGATGCTTGTGGATCGCTCGAACGTCGGGAAAAAGGCTTTACGAAACTCGGGCGTTGCCATGATTGCAAACGTCTTTTGCATACGCATCGTTCAGGCCTTCCTTCTGTGGAGTACTTAGAGTGGCGACGGGGCGCCAACTGCGAACCGGTGGAGGAGGATGTTGAGTCGCAAAGCTCTGCTGCATCGAGAGTCGTGCAGGGAAGTCCTAGCAAACTTAGTTGGAGTGCTTTTGAAAAAGCAAGAATACGTTCCGTCCAGACAAATGTACCCACATTCGGACAAGTTGCGGGCAATGTTCACCGCCCTGTGCATCCGCCCTCCCTTTCCGAACTCAAGCAGAAAATGCGTCGGGTAGCGGCATCGAACGGTCCCCCACGTCTACAATTTTCCGAGCACCGCCAGCCACCTTTTCGCCGGGAACCGTCCCAGTCACCCTTGGTGGAAACACTCGGCGATGCCATGTTTGACACATACGTGCAACCCGTTCAGCCTAAATTGGTTCAGCAAAAATTCTCGCCGGCTCCTGAACACCTGGAAAGCTCTATCCCCGTCGTGACTCTTCGGAAGCCCGCCTGGTCTGATGAAAATTCGGAACTCAAGGCGCGAGTGATGCAATTAGAGGCCGCCCTTGGGCGCATGGCTCTTAGTAATTCCGCGCCGCGTGCTTATTCGGAAATGATACATGCTTTACCGGAAGTACCTCGTGATAACGCTGATAACGTTGCCAATTCCAGAAAGCAAATGACGCAGAGCGACGACGAGCTTCTCAACTACGAGAAGGACCAAGCAACCCTCGCCAAAAAGGGTCTCGCCACCGAATGCCGTCAACGACCCCAATTCACAGCTAGCGGGCGTAATTCTCAAGACGAAGCCAGCAACCAAACAAATCACGATGAAGGACGCCACGCTTGCAGGTCAGGCAAACGCCAACCTCATTAAAATGTTAGCGGAGGCATTCGGCGGGAATCGCATAGGCAATAGTCTGCACAACATTATGTACTTAAATGGCGACGAGGTGCGCCGCTGGTTTAATGAATTTGAGTTGATCACGCGTGGATGGAGTGATGAGGAGAGGCGTCAGGCGTTGCAAGTGCGTGTGAAGGGTCGTGCCGCAACCGCCGTTCAGCTCATGCCGCGTGACTTGTTAGATGACTATGGCAAAATTAAGGGTGAATTACTCCTTCGCTTGGCTGATGATGAGCCTCGCCGCTCAGCCAACTTGGCCAGCTTACTAAGTGGATGCCCGCGACTACCGAACGAGACTGTAGAGCAGTTTGGCGCGCGAGTGCAAATGCTTGTGCGTGATGCGCTGGAACCGAACTGCCCGCTGTCGCAGGTCGATGAAATTGCGAAGCAGTATTTCACCAGCGGGCTTGATGACGAGTAGCTGTTGTTCTCTCTAATAAGCCAGGGGGACACACGGAATTCCGATACCTTGTAGACCACGCTGCAAATCTAAGGCGTAACTTTGACCTGCACGCAGCCAAGCGCAGAGCAGCTCTTCCTCCCGCGGCGCCCACCACAAACAGAGGCAACCGACAGCAGAATATCCCGCATTACAATGATAAGTGGGAACCGCCTCAAGCATGGCAAGGATACGCCCAGGACCAGGACATGGCATCGACCACGTTCCAACCGAGAAACCCTGCTTCTAGTGGCCCCGGACCTAAAACTGGAAATTATCAGAATTCCGCAATTAGTTTCGGAAATATCGCCAATGCGCAGCTGGATGAGACCGCCACAGGGCCAATTTCGTACTGCCCCCGCCGCAAAGTCAAATAACGTCGGAACCTGAATCGGGCCAAACAACGCGAATGCGTTTCAAACGGCAGAAGTACCTATGCATATCGGTCTCCTTGCGCGACACGAAAACACATACAACCTAGCCGCACCCTTCGCCGGCCAGGCGCACAACACTTTCAGCGCTGTGCTTTCCGCGAGTACCTTAGACAATTCCAACGTAGGACCTTGCGCTATTCGGCCAGTCCCGAAAAGAGAAATTCTAGTCCAAAATATCCCCGCAGTCTCGCTTTTGGACAGTGGCGCCCCTGTAAGCATAGCAGAGGCAGGTTACGTGAAAGGATTGCTCGAAGCAAAAGGTGTTGACCCTGGTACCTGGCCGATTGACCCACCTTCCACGGAAGTTTCAGTCGCAAACGGTGACCCGCTAAATTGCGTTGGCTCGACCTTATTACAAGTGTCCATCGGAGACGAGGCTAAATCTGTGCGCGTCCAGCTGACTAGCGTCACCCTGTTTTACCCGGTAATTATCGGCACGAATGCGTTTTCGGATTCAGGAATTGGGCTACTTGATTCCAAGTCGGGAGTCAGCGTGCTTGAGCACAACCTCCAGCCCGTTAACCAGCTTTCGGCGGATTTTCCGAAACCGCCAGATAAAGTTTGCGTCATCGAGAATTCGGCCGCCAAAGACGAACCATGCACTGAGCCGCCAGACCGAATGCGCGTCCCCAACAAAAGCGCTAAGCGCAAGGAAAAGCGCGAGCGGCATGTGACGTTTGCTGAACCGGAGGTACATATTTCAGTGCAAGAAAGGGAGGGAAGTGACTGCGCGCAAAGAAAAAACAAAATGCGCAAAGCACGAATTAATGACGGAAAATGTGGCCAGCTAGAGAAAAAGCTGCAAGGAAAACCTCCATCGTCATCGCTGTCTGACCACACACGTTTAGGCGTCACGAAGAGGCTTTACGCATTCCGCATCAACGCTGCGTACGGACAGCACTGGCTGCGCAACGTGCCCAGGGCTCGTGCCACGTTCACGCCGCGTCGACTAGATCCGGTTCACTTTGGATCAGCTGGCGATGCGGTAAGTCTGAACGATGGACAATTAAGAGAGCTTGACCTGTTTTGGCCTAAAGAACGTTTCAAAGCAAAAACTGGGCCACCCGGGGTAATCTTTAGAGAGAGTGCCCCTGTTGGTACTAGCTACTTTAACGTGTTATCGGAGACTGAAATAACATCATTTTTGCTTCCAGATTCCCAGCCCTCGACGTCCGGCCGATCCAACGACGCCACTCTCTACTCCGTTCACAACTGCCGCATCAACCGCCACGACGCCTCTATCCGTTCCCGCTCGCGCTCAAGCCACGACGCCTCTTCCCGTTCCAGCCCGTGCTCAAGCTACGACATCGACTCGCACCTGCCCAACGATCCCTTCTCCGTGCTCCAGCTCTCCGGACCATCGTCATCACCGTTCGACCACCAC